>JAVYIG010005448.1:0-57500 GCA_035222895.1 Strongylocentrotus droebachiensis
GTCCTGAAAAAGGACTGTTTGTTATCTTTCTTAGCTTATAGTTCTAAGGAGAACTATAGCGCTTGGAGAGGATGAGTGGCTCGACGTTTTGGGACCAAAAAAAAAAAAAGTGTCCTCTTACCCCCCCCCCCCCCCCCCCCCCCCCCCGCTTATTCAGCGGCTGGCTGAGTCGTTGCGATTTTTTGGGGACTAAAAAACTTTATGTTCTCTTTCCCACACGGTGCCCCCCCCCCCTCCCCCCCCCCCCCCACCCGTGTGCCCCCCCCCCCCCCCGGCAAGAAATTCCTGGATCCGCGCCTGACATGTGTAGAATAAAACTTGCATTGCAAATCTTGTTGATGGTCCAGGACATAATGATCGGGTAAGTCACCTATATATTTGACAAACATCCTTGGAAAAAATGCTTATTTATAAACTATAATGTACTATATACATTAGGGACAACTCTCTTCAGAATTTCCACCAGCAATACTACCCGGAGACAATGTATCTAATCACATGCAACCCCCTCCCCCCCTCCTCCAACTAACCTCTAGTAAGAAAAAAAATTCCTCTTGCTTATATTGGGGCAAATTTAATCAACGTTATCACTATGTTGCATCAATCATGTTTTCATTTCTCCTTTAATCATTTCCTTCAATCTCCATCATCATTGATCACCATCATTACTATTGTTGTTATACTTAAAAGTATGCTTAAAGTTGATACTCTAAGAAAATCCCAAATACTGAGATAATTACATTAATAGAAAGCTTTTAACCCCCATAATAACACCAAATGGTGTCCCCCCGACAAAACAAGTTTAGAATAATGAATTTATTCGAGTAAACTCTACCAAAATATCTAAGTCTGAAACCCGGAAGTGCACGTAGAGTCGGGCCTCTATCCGTGACGTCACGAACGGGAGTCATGGGCTCAGTGAGAGTGAATGGCAGTGATATCCCTACGTAAATGCTATCCTGTCAGAGCTTAGATTTGTTGTTGTTAAGGAGTATATTTGATGGATTTTCTGTTTTCATTTGAATGAAGAATAACGAAGCAACATTTTCCAGTCGCTGATTTCTTTTTATATCCTCATATTCACCTATTTGGTAGAGATTTAAGACGAGTTTACTGCTTAGGAATTTAAGTTAAATCGTACACGTATGAATTGGCGGATGCATTATATTGTCATCAGATAAGGTACAGGAGCAGTTTTGTAAAACGAATAGGTCTAGAACTATGAAAGTAATTATCATAGATGTGGGTGACCAGTAAAACATTTTATGTGGTAAAATATCAAACTTGAACGAGATCGGCATGCAAGCGCGCTTCCTCTATAATATTTTGGCGAGTGATGCGGCTCTTGCATGAACGTTCGTGAAGCGAGCAGAATCGGGAGGTAAGACCAAGCCGCTGCTCTAGGCGCTGCTTGCTTGTGATGGAACGTACGTGCGCTAGTTATATGTTTATCGGCAATTGCAAAAGCGACGTTGCCAGCTAAGAAAAACAACTAACAAAGACTTGCTTCTGACTACCGGTGTCAGAATTGATAGATGAAGGATCTTCAGGGCCAAGGAAGGCGAAAGACATGGGGAAAAGGAAGAAGAAACCATCGGGAGATCGCTGTAGTGTATGGCAATGAACTGTGCAAGGGTAGACAGCCATAACTGTTCACTCCGTGCCTGGGCCGATTTCAACACCAAAACAAAAATGTTATGGTGAAAATATCGACTAATAGCACATCGTTGGCATGTATATGTCATAAGTTTTAAAAGGGGAATTGATATTAATACTATGAAGTACTAGGGGAAGGTAAAGAATTGTACATAGAATTATGATTTATTAGACTTTTCAGCCTTTGAAACAAAAATATGCAGAAAATCGTATCACTCTGCACATGTTTGCTATGGAACATCCGGGTACGTGAATATACTCTCTCCCGGACGTGAGGTCATAAATAGTAGACCAGCGCCGTGACTGATTTTCTATGCAAAGAGAGGCGGATATTTTCGACATTTCAATTGTGGATTTCGAGTAGACAGAATTTTTTTGTGATATACTAATTGAAAAACTTAAAAATAACATATACTTGCCGTAGGTAACAAATTAAGGGACATTTATTTGCTTAGAGTATCAACTTTAACCTGATGATAATCCGTCGAGGGGTGCTATATGCTGGATGGAGAGGGTGCTAGACTGGATGTAGTTATTTCGTGCAAGTTTAAATGAAATCATGCTTGGGGATAGAGATAGAGTTAATAAATGTACATTTCTAAGGCTCAATGGAGGGGGTGCTAGGCTGGATGTAATTAGTGCAAGTTTAATATGAAATCATGCTAGGAGATAGATGGAGTATATAGTTCATTTCTAAGGCTCAATGGAGGGGGTGCTAGGCTGGATGTAATTAGTGCAAGTTTAATATGAAATCATGCTAGGAGATAGATGGAGTAAGTGGTTATTTCTAAGGCTCAATGGAGGGGTGCTATGCTGGATGGAGGAGGTGCTAGCCCCCCCCCCTCCACTCGGTGTTATTTATGCTTGTTCCCTCTTTTAGAAAGCATCCCCTATCTGATCTGATCCTGATTGCTTTCAAAAAGAGGGAACAAGCAGTCGACTGCCAAAATGTCTGGACCCCCCTTTCGCGGGGGGGGGGGGGGGGGGGCGGTGCTAGGCTAGATCGATGGAGTTAGTGCAAGTTAAATGAAATCATGCTAGGAGACTGAGATGGAGTTAATGTACATTTCGAAGGCTCTATGGAGCGAGAACACTGACTGAATTTCTACAAAATGAAACATATACCAGTAGTTACGAAAATGATCAGTATCATAATCTTTGCCTACGAAAGTGCTAGGCTGACAGAACATGAATAATATGAGCTGGCATCGAGTATGCATGGCCGAATGAGGGAACAATCATATTCATACATAATAATAGTTAAAAGTGAGATATTTTGATAATTTGTTATTATTTAAATAATCTATACACAATTAAAATTATATTTTTAGTTGACTAAATGACATTAATTAAAGTATCATTTTTTATAACAAACTAGATATATATTTTGTTGTTTTGAAAGAAAAAAAATCAAAAGAAACGACTGAATACGAGATTACATACATTTTTGTCTTCGTTGTACAATTTCATGATTTACTACAAAGTTGATGACGGCCGAAATAACGATTTTCGCTCACATTTGTTCAAATGTTGTGCAAACTTAGTATGATTCATACTATGAAGCACAATAGAATCGTTGATTTTTGTAGTTTAGGGTTCTCTTTCCCGATGTAATCTGACTTTAGAAGGGACCTTTTATTCTCGTCGCAAGGGACGCCGCCACGGAGCCTCGTAGGCTACGAATCGAGTGCTAAACCCACCCCTACAGCTCCCGCCAAGACAAGGGTCACTGAATGCTGAGCTCGGATAGCTCGATAGGCTGAAGAGCGAAGATCACATAGGATAGGTGGGTGTATCACAAGTTTCACAACCAAAGTCGATCTCGCAATGAATCTGGCTGCTTATACCGGAGATTCAATTAATTTTTAGACTCGGTCTTGTGACTTTTGCTGTTAATTGTGCAGAATGACGACTGGAAAGATGCAATGGAAAGATTTGTATGTGAAGCATTCAAACTTTGTTAACCCCCCTGGCGAAAGAAGACATGAGATAGATTCGAATCCAACTGTTCCCTACTGTCTGCATTTACAAGCGGTTGAAGGAATACATTTGGTAAGTAGATAATCAATGTCAGATAGATTTAATTTGACCACAGAGTACAGTAACAAGTAATAGGGCCAGGGTTAGACAGAAATAACCATCTGATTTGGGTCATTTCTTTAAATAAAACTGACATTTCTTGTCATTCCCCAATACAGATGGTACACCAGAGATCTCGTACCGTTCGGGTAATTTAGAGCCACAGCGGAACAGCTTTTTGTTTCCGACATTTCTCCCCCGATTTTCTTTATTTATCTAATTTTCTGATTTCTAAATCAGATAGTCTAAATTACATGTAGGTCGGTATGTCATTTTATCCTAATTACAGTTATCAAAATTTGATAACTTAATATTAAATGTATAATTTACAGACTTACTTATATGAATTATCCAATTTGTATCTCCGAACTGTGAAACAGTACGTTCATGCACTCGAACGTAGGGCTATATGACCCGGCGGCCAAAATATTTCCGGGTCAACCTACCAAAACATAGCCAAATGGCCAATCAGAGCACTCGTTTCGTGGGAGTTCGTTGGTCAAGCTGGGCTGACTCGTACGTAGCTACGGTAGCTATTGGACGTTCAAAAAGAAAAAATGAATATTCATCAACTAAAACCAAGACTGATAATGTTGACGACGAGACTTTCTCGGATTAATCATTAATTTAGGATCTAAATGAGCAAGCTATCGTAAGTCAAATAAGCTATATATATGTTATTTTTAATTTTTATTATAATTGCAGCAGTTATGAGGATGTCAAGAGTGAAAATCTCGTTGTAATCTCATTCATCGCGGTCCGGTCGAACCGAACCATTTGTTCCGTACAGTCCCGTACAGCCATACTTCAGTCTCTATAATCAGAGGTCTAGTGGAGCCAGACGTAGTCTCAGTGAAACCACCGACGATTAGAGAGACTGAAGTTTTCGGTCTAGGCCAGGGTCTACTATTAGTTAGATCCAAGTGGATGCTGTTGCACAACTGTTGCACATCAAAAGTTGGTTTATGCAAGACACACTGCAGTAAAGTAAAGAAAATTGACAACACTCACAGAATGAATGAAAGATTTGATTGCAAATTTGCAAGAAATGCAGAGAGAAAACTAATGGAGTGGTGGAGGTGGAGGTGCAAGAAGGGATGTACATGTAGATCTAGATCTGCATGTTGCTTTTTATCTGCTGCATGTTGTATACCCAATGTTCAGAGGAAGAAGAATGATGAAAAAAGGAGAGGTAGATGATCAATTACATGTAAGTTGCACCTTCAAGCTAGAGGTACAAAAGACCCAGCTCCGCTAAAACGGTAGCTGTTTTTACTCGCACTCAGTTAACTGTACCTCTAGTCTTATCAGACATTGTACACACATCTGCACTGCTCCATAACAGTACAACAATACACCTGACGGTGGCCTGTACTGCTACTGAAGAGGCGATTTGGCTCAGTCGGCAAAGCGTCTGCCTGTCAAACCAAAGATACCGGGTTCGACTCCCACCCAGGCGATTGACTGAAGTCTGCGTTGTGTGTTAACGTGCCCCTTCCCTTGTTCATAGATGCAGGTTATGTCAAGTGGAAAACACTCCGTCCCTCGGATAGGACATTAAATGGAGGCCCCGTGTACAGGAGAGTCACCACCCTTGCACGTTAAGAACCCATTGCACTATTCGTATAAGAGTAGGGGGAAACCCCGGTGTAATGGTCCACCTGCACACCCCAATCAGGCCGAGTATACAGCATCTGCAAGAATTTTCAGTATTGAAGGAGGCAGATTATCTTGAAGAAGAAGAAGAAGAAGATTAGAATAGAAAGAGGAGAAGGAGAATGATGGAGAAGAGAAGAAACAACAACAAGAACAATATAAAAAACAAAAGCAATAATAATAAACAACTACATGTAGTTAAAATTACATTTACAAGATGAGAATATCTTACAAACCAGTATTCATATTTCAAAATACCTTGGTAGAGGCCTACATACATGTACATGTACATACGTGTACATGTACATGTAATGATCAATGCCTGTGTGAAATTTTGTCTGATAAAAGTAAAGAAAACTAACAAAGGTCTAAGGCAGACCTTCTCAATTGGTGGTGCTTGCGGTCAATCGGAGTGGCGCGCAACTCTTGCTTTAAAATAATATTTAAAAAAATTATATTTTAGAATTAAAAACTCAGTAAAATCAAAAGACGCAGCCGAAGTTAAGCCCAAAATGCCTGCTTAACAAACAGGAAAAAAAGGGTACCGGTAAATTAATGTTTTTACCATTTTATAAGACTCTTAATTAACCTGAGCTCTAAAACCAATGAGCTTATGATGTCCTACCAATTTCAACATTGCCAATCTCTTGAAATATCTTGTTTTTGTTTGTTTGATTTTCACTTACTTACTTTTGACATTTCCTGTGTTTATTGCACCAAAATAACGACTTAAAAATTTACCTCCAGTGTGATTGTACCCAGGAATTGTAGGCCTACTACATTTTTTCACATCAGTATAAAATCATGACTGATATGTATTTTGGAATAAAAAGGTGTTAAAAATGCCACATTTTGGCCTTTAGAAAGCCCTAAAAATACACCAGCTTCAAGGGGGCTCTGCCCCCCCCCCCCCCCCCCCTCCCTGCTGGGACTTTGCCTCTGGATCCTGTTGTTGGCTCCCTCGCAACTAATTCAAACATACAGGTTGGCACTTCAACTAAAAATATGTTTTAGCACTTCTAATATTAAGCAAGTTGAGAAGGCCTGGTATACCTGTAAGGTATGATTTTCAAGTTACAGTATCTACACTGAATATATGATGAACGATGTAGAATGCAGTACACATACAGTATGTACCGGTACATGTACCAGTTCATACTGTATCTACATATTATGTGTGCATCATGGAACAGACTCATTCAATGTAATTTATAATATACCTTGCTGCCATCTATTGGCCAGAATATGCCAGTTGAAAATACACAAGTTCAAGTACAGTACAACTTTGTGTACTTTGTAGTACAGTGTTATACACGTATGTGTATGGCTCTTAATATCAAGGGCACAAAAGTGTTACATATGAGGTGAATTTAAAAGTCAATTATAGACTGTGGCAACATTATTTTTGTAATCTGCAAACATTATGCAACACATACATGTACATGTAGCTAAAAAATCTGACCTTAACAAATTGCCGTTAAATGGCAATCAGTAGCTAAATATAACATCATCAAAAATGTTACGTACATGTACATAACTCGGTGTCCACTTCCTGCTGATATTTCCCTTATAATTTTACTTTTTTCTGACAAAGTACATACTGTAGATGTTAAAACATACCGTAAACAAAACTTAAAACCATTGCCATATCAATTTTTTTCAATTTAGTTATTAGAATATGGCCAAAACAAATGTGGACCCCGAGTTATGTACAGTACACCTTATTCTCTACATGCTTTCTCTTTGCCTCATTGTCAGATACATGTATATGGTTTTGCATTTAACAACTTCAATTGAAGGAATGATGTGTTTCCTGAATGAAACATAATTTGCAATGTGTAAATAGTTTGTAAACTACTATTTCAGGACTGAAATGTAAGATTTCTGTTCCTAATCGTACATAACTGTGGACACCAAAAGTAAGTAGTTTTACATTCAAATTATAACTTCTTGTTCCTTAAATTCAATAAATGTACATTTACATGAAAATGCAGAAGGGTGCAATTCATGCTGTAAGAAATAAATTGATTTATTTATGATAATTTATTCCAAATTTTGATTGGTAGTAACGTACATAACTCAGTGTCTTTTCATAACGGTGTCTTTAGTTATGTACATGACATGAAAAATTTCAAACTGCAATATATCGTAATATTCTTCTCACCAAATCAGATGTGTGTATGTCTTATAAATTTGTTACTACATGTACCTTACCATGACAAATAACTAAATATAGGTGGTCTTATTGAAAGAAAAAAAACATGGTGTACATATACTGTACATGTAACTCGGTGTCCATTCATTGCTGATTAAATCAAGTTAAAATG
This sequence comes from Strongylocentrotus droebachiensis, assembly GCA_035222895.1. NCBI lineage: Eukaryota > Metazoa > Echinodermata > Echinoidea > Camarodonta > Strongylocentrotidae > Strongylocentrotus > Strongylocentrotus droebachiensis. The sequence goes on from JAVYIG010005448.1 coordinate 7,719, forward strand.
GGGAATCCAATGTTATCAGTGCTCTTCATTCACCTACATGTACATGTACATGTACATGTATATACACCATTGCATTATCATTTTGAAAGAATACAATATGTTTTTGTATAGATTCTGTTGCATGGTATGTTCATAACTGCAGGACACCAAACATTTTTCATTTACAAAAATCTAAATATTTTTAAAACCATGACCCAGGATGAAATGATCTGATTGGAAATCAAAGATAAAGTGAAACTAAACATTATAACATTGCAAGCTTGTAAATAAATAAATAATTTCAGGGAATAATTTCCTGGTATCGCATCGCAATTTGCTATGCATTTTTGCATGACTGCTATACAAAATATCTTTTGTGTAGCAGTTTTCTTCCATAGAAATGTACAGAATTTCATTTGAAATATTTATCCATCGGCTGAAATTGCTAATCATAAAATATGAGGAAAATTATTCCCTGTATTTATACACCATTCTTCGGTTAGTAAAGTTTGAAATTTGCAGGACACCAAAGTTATGTAGGCCTACATATCACAAAAATTGTATCACGTGTATGGAATAAGAAAGTAAAATAATAGGAATTAGGTCAACAGAAATGTTAATTATTACATAGATCCTACATCAAGATTTTAAAAAATCAAAAGTTTTGCATCCCATTAGTAAAATCTGGTAACCAATTAGTGCATGTTTTGAATGTAACATTAAAAGTGCTGAAAATAGGCCTTTTTTCATCATAAAATTGCTCAAAAATCTTTTATTTGAACTCAATGAAGTTGAAAACTTGTTTGGAGCTTCCCCCAATGGTACTTTCTAATATAAAAATGCTAATTTGTGTCTGGGTCTACTCTCATGGTTTTGGATAAGTGAACAATTTCCCACTGTTCAATCTAAGTGTAGGCCTACCCTTGATCTGAGCCATGCACACTTATTACGGTAAATCACAGAATTCGGCTACTGGAACTGCTCAATTACATTTTTGGTAGGCAAGCAAAACAATCATGGACCTACTAAGATGTTACAAACCACTTGCTGAGAAACACCTGATTTGCTCATACATGTAATCATGAGCTCAATGTTAGAGATGACTTTCTTCTCGGCACCATCCATCAGTCGTAATTCATTCACCCTACAGCCCTCTATCAATTGAAGTACGAGGCTGTGGGGGGGGGGGGGGGGGAGCATTCAAACCACCAACCATACATGTACACTGTAGCTCTGCCGATTGTGACAAAACCAATCATGCGCTTCCCCGCATCCACTTAGAATGCGGGCAAGACCGATGTCAAGTTACAGCCCCCTTGCCTTTATTCATTTCAAGGATGCTACTTTCATTGTGTCTTCGTTCAGCTTTGTGTATGTGGCATTTGCATGGATGCGGTTTCAGTTTGCTATGGCAACGCAAGTGTTCTATCTGAACATCTAATTGCAGTCTTGCATGGATATTTTTCATCAGTATTTTCTTGCATGGAAGATTTATAGTGGAATTTATTTTATGACAGTTCATTCCAAGAAAAGCTTGTGGAAATGTTACGGATCATACTTTATTTATCGTGTGTGTAGGGTACGATGTTGATTAGATGCCGCTCTCTGGACAGCCTTTAAAAGTTTGTCTTCATTTGGTCATTTCAGGATATGGATATTGATATAATGTTTGAAATATAATATCTTGCTTCATGCTCTTCCAATGACTGATTTTTGAAATATTATGTTCTTGCTTTGGTCTCCTCTGATGTACACATTCTTTGTGGGTAAAGTTTGATTGTATTGCTGATTTTCACGTTTTAGAACAATATGTTGAATGTTCTGGAAATGGGTTTGGATGCTTTCAAGGTATTTAACGGATTGTGTGGAATGCTGTGCTTTAGCTTGCAGACGTTTCAATACATGTAACTGCCAAGCAATGTGACTTTGCATTTGAATCGATCAGGAGGCCCATTTCTACTGACAAAACAAGATATTAAAAAAGTTCCCTTTTTTGGGGGGGGGGGGGGATCTGTATGCTTTTGTGTTTTACAATGTACATGTACATGTACATGTAGGTAGCCTACTGTAACATGTTTTTTATCTAAAATATTCTTTTTCTCAGTGCATATGAAATGCTTTATACTTTATATCCAATTGGGTAAAAATATAAGAGAAAATCAGTTTCTCAAAAAAATAAAATGTTAATCTACAGTTATTGGAAATGGTTGGTGATGTAAACAATTACATGTACACTGTAGGCCCTACCCATGAAATCATAATATAAAGACAAGAAACCACTTATAGTCTACAATGATGGGTTATCTTTATATCATTGATCAATTTACAACTTTTAAATCTATAGAATTACCCTTTAAATGGACTCGGAAATATTGTTGATGAAAAAACTGGGTATTTTGTGTATGAAAAGTTACTTATTATATTCGTGCTACACCCTCTAACCTGCCCAGAAACCTGACAAAGTTCTCAAACCACAAAGATATTTATAAAAAATAAATTGATTTCACTGATTGCTAATTCCTCAACATGATGTGGGGGGAATGAACAATCATGTTGGCTTAAAAATTCCTGTATTTTCAATGAATAAAATGAATGTGATGATCTTTAGATTTATCTTTGTGGAAAAATCCTTATCGGTTAAGAAACATGAAATGAATTTATATAAATTCTGATATTAATATTGCAGAGGTAGTGTACATGTACATGTAGTACAATGATGTGAAAATCATTAGCCCCCGAAATGCTAAAAAGAGCCCCCAAAAATTTGCATAGAATTCAATGCAAAACAAATTAAAGAGTGTATTTATGATGGCAATTTGTTCTGTTATTTTCATGCAAGCAAGCTTGAAAAGTATAGCCCCCAAAATTTGTTAAGTATTTGTTTCCCCTGATGTACATGTAGACACTTTGTTGTCTTATAATGTTCAGTGGATATATACACAACATACATGTACACTGTATACAATATGCCGTTTTATTTATGATGGCAATTTGTTCTGCTCTTTACACTTTTCACACATACTTAATTGTCAATGCACGTCATAGAAGTTTGGAAATCAATTCTTCACAATTACAGCTGATATTTGCCTTACTTTTGGGTCAACATTGTGTGTTTAGGGATGTTTGCTGTATCCATACACACCGTGCCTTCTACTATTGTATTATGACTATATTCAGTATGATTTGATTGATAGTCAAACATCTCTCTTTAGGCCTGTCCTCATCAGCTCGAGATTGCCAAATATCCTGTTATTTGAACTATCCCGATTGTAAATTATCCAGTTAATTTGTGTCTTTATCAGCCTGAAGTTGCAATTAGTGGGTTATTTGGTTGAGATAATCATCCCAAGATATCTTGGGTTAGTTTGCAAAATACTCCGCTATTTGACCGGTGCGCCTTCACCGGCCCGAAGACTCGCACTATGCGCGAACGCTAAGCAAAATATCTCGAGCTAAATTTTCGAGCTTGAGTTTCAAGGTCAAGTCTCGAGTTAATGAAGACGCAATTTGTAACTTCAGGATTATTTCCCAAATCAGAAATAGCGGGCTATTTGGCAATCTCAAGTTGATGGGAACAGGCCTTTTATGAGCTCAAAGCTCCATTTCTTCACAGTCAAAGCCAAGTGAAAGACAATATTATTTCATATCTAATGCTGGTCACAAGTTTGATGCAGTGAATCTTGGAGGCTCATGGAAATTCCTATCTCATGCAGTGCTTTTTTCATTGTTATTTATGGGGAATCTGTGACTCATTTCCAGTGCTAATTTCAATTTGATTCGTGTAAATGCTTTTCAAGGATCTCTAAATGACGATTTATTGCAATTTCAGGAAAAGCTTTAACATCACATTGAAGTTAAAACTGTATTCATGTAACAGTATTTTGTACTTTCATCCTTTAGTGAATTACAGGCATTGGTATGATTGCAATTAGGCATGTTGGGAGTGGTTCTGATGGTGGAATCTTAGAATCTTTGGTGTGTTGTTGTGACTTTATAACTGAGTGCAGCATTCTGTCTGGATTTTATTTGGAGTTTCATTTTTAATCCTGCAGCAATTGATAAGAGGTCTATCAGAGTGTATAGGTATTGACCAGTTTCAGACATGGTTGAGGACTCCTGTTTCATCTCATTTGAAGACAAGCGAGGAATGTTGTTTAAGGTATAGACCAGTTCTGGTCATGCGATTGCATTGTGAAAGAAACGTTGTGGAATCGATCAGAAAATGTTGATCATCTAGCATATGAGTATTGGTGTGTACTGCAAGGTTCTGGAATCATCAAAATGATAAGAAAATTGGCCCAGTCTCGGTAAAGTTACAAGCACTGTACACAAAAATATGTATATGGGACTACAGTACACTTTATCTATCCAGTCCAGATAGATATAATAATTTACCAAATATATCAATTAGTAGGCAGTTTCCCTGCAAAATTTGTATCATCACGTATTAGTCAAAACATATTCTTTCACATGATTGGTAATAAGAGCTTCCATTTCATTTTTTGAAATGGAGGCATTTCCAAATTCCAATACTGGTCTATACCTTTAACTCTGTGATAAAGGGAAAGTCCCTTCTGGCATCAAGGTGATTTCAGTTGGTTTGGTTTGATGATTTGTTTTACCTGACTGGTAAGAAAGCAGGTGTATACTTGAAGCAACCAAGATTCCCAATAATAGCAGACAATTGATTGAATTGGATCACTGAAAAGTTGAGGATACCCAATTAAAGGGATCCGGTAACTTTGTCTCAAATTCTGAAACAAAATTCTGGATTTAGCTCATAATACAATGATTATTATAAACCTTTAGGTCAGCCAGGAACCCCATGACTTTTACAAGCCGATCGCCTGTCTGATTATCAAGATATTTATGATTGGAATTACAAATTTTGAAAACCGTTCGCCTGACGGTTTTCATAAGTCTATTGGGGAAAACGAGTATGGTAAAACCGGTCACTCAAAGATTTTTACTTTTTTGAGGCACTTCTTGATCATTTTTTTAGGGCTTCAATATTACACCATATCACAGACACTGATAACACGTAGGGCCGTGTATCTCAGATTTAACATTGTTAAACGATCCCTTTAAGATGGAAGTGATATGTTTTAAATGAAATGTTGTGATGTCCCTTACAAGTGGATCTCCATTTTTCTCCAAAGCAAAACATTTTATTATTCAAGTTTCAAGTTTTCAAGTTTTTGATTGTTTTACACAAAATATAGACCTACTGGTACATATAAATATTATACTTATACAATTATGTCTCAATGATTCTCAATTCATATAATAGATTACATACAGTGTATACTATAAGTATAATGTGAGGAACCTACAGTACATGTATTAAAAAGCAGTGCTTGTATTTATAGGTTCCCAGAAAAATAAGTATTGTAGATGAAAACAAATGTAGCAGGAGAGAAAGAAGAATTTAGAGGGAGAATTTAAAACACAAGGAAATAAAGAAATTTGTATACAAAATAATAAATAATTTGTGCTCTTTATGTACTTGTCCATCATTGGACTTATTTTTTATTTCTTATTTTTTTCTTTCTCAAATTCACTTTGACATGCATGTTGTAGAACATTTCAAAGAATGAAGAACAGAGATATAATGATACAGATTAATTAGAGATATGCTCGGCTTGCCTTGCTCGCAGTGGAAATAATAAAGTTGCCAATTTGTGTATCTGTAAAACCATAATTTTCTTACCCTCCATGTACTGTTCAGACTTTCATCACAATTTTTATACTGCTTTTGTTTCGTTTATTTTCTTCTATCAGTAATAAAAACTAATACGTCCTAATATACTGAATTCCCTTCATTTTACATACAACAGATTGCTTTTTAATAATGAAATTACAACATGTATATGTAGACCTATTTCTCTCAAACAGCATGTTTTTAGGCAATCAACTGATTGGAAAATCGTTGACTGAATATTTGATGACAAAGGTGCATTCTATCAATCATCTGTCAGGCAATTACGTCATTAGGACCCTTTAATAGCTGCATGTAAATAGGTCAAGCCTTTCTGCATTGATACTTGATCTTTTTTTCACTCGCCCAAAGCTGTTGATGTCAAAGAGAATTGTTGTTCATGAATACAGCAGCCACATTTGGTTATACATGTAATTGGTTCAAATTTTGTATGCTGTTGAGCAGTGAATGAATGATAAGACTTTAAATCTTTGCAGTTAATTTCTGCCCCCGCACCAATGGAATAAGCAAATTTGAACCGTGTTTAGTGGTCTCTACATATGCACGATAATGCATTGTATTTTACTTTTAGGCTGGGAATAATGATCATGAAAAAGCAATGGACATACTGTAAGTTGTTGAATTAAAAAAAATGAAAAAGAAGAAAAGAATCTACTTTACATTGATGTAGATGTACCTATTTTACAGTGGTAGTACAAGTAATATTGCTCACCCAAACAACGGGACGGTCAAGAGACAGCCAAACCTTATTTACAGTTGAACAGTCAGTGGCATCCTTTACAACTAAAAATTTCCTTTTCAGCCAGTGGCACTGCTTCTATTGATTTTGTTGGTGCTCGGCATGGCCTAGTTCTCAATATCTTCATTTGTAAACAAGTCCAACCGTTGCATTTTGGTTGTCGTGGCAACCAGAGAAGCAGCAAGAAGAAACGTGTTTTGAGCTTTTTGCCCCAATGAGGCGTGTAATGTAGTGAATCTGTTGTTCCTTTGGAGAGCGGGGCGCATCGTAATCTGATATCGATTGGCATGTAAGAGGTGACCCTGAGGAAGGTAATGATCATGCTGCGTCGGTCGAGCGCCAAAAGGGTTCTGACTTGTAGGACCATGTGCATGTGTACAACTTGAAATACATATCCGTTCTGGCTCTCAACAGATGATAGTTGTCTTCTGGGGGTGTTTCGCAAAACTTGTCATCAATGTCAAATTACATTTGTTGTTATAAGCTACTGAAATCCTTGCTTCTGATTGGTTATAACAGATTTGTCACTGATATTTGTCATTTGTCATTGAAATAAGGCTTTGTGAAACAGGTCCCTGATCTGCTCCTAAGTTGCTTCCATATTGGTGGTTTATAGCAGTGCTTGATTCAGCTGTGAATAATTGGGTTCATTGGTAGGCCTACACATGTGATGGAAGGACTTATTCTAGGAAATACTTGTATTTGCTGAACTGGTTGTGATCTCTCTATGATCGGTTTACCATAATGGTGATCTACCTTCTTCTTCTTGTGTTTCTTCCTCGGATAATATGAAGATCAGTGCTAAATCCATGAAGAGCTGATGTTGTGCATTATTAGAACTGAGCTTAAATATCAAACACAGCAGAGAGAGGCACGAATGGAGTGAATCTTATGTACTTGTAGGAAATAAAGACAGATGCAGTTGAGAAGGTTTCTCTCATCTCTCATTTAAGAGAAGTTTGGGATAAACACATACATTGTGTATACTGTACATGTGAGGACAGAAGTCTGGGATAAACAAATACATTGTGTATACATGTGAGGACAGCCTGGGTTTTCTATCAAGTTTGTTCAGTCCTGGAGTAGCGCCGCCAGCATGTGGTGGGTTTTTAAAAGGAGCTGAGAGTGTATCTGTGTGCATTCTTTCCCACTATTGTGTTTCAAACGGGGATTGGCAGTGGGCTTCTGACTAGCATTCTATACACGTGTGTGGCAATTATTTCCACAGACATGTTAATATGTAAATAGATGGCTATAGATCTTTATGGACCTCTATAAACTTTATGGGCTTCTTGTGTGTTACAACCACTAAGGAATGATTTATGAGAACTTGTTTGTTTGTGTGCAGTTGGAAGTTCTGTGTTCACATCTGCATGAGATCATTTATCCATCGCTTGACGCTACATGCAGTCCTGATACAGGTCTTCAATTCTTCCATTTCTAATAATCAGAATTTATACATTTTTGCAGTTTTTGTTGTTGCTTATCTGTTTGCTTTTATATTCACTTTGAAGAATCAGGTGAACATTTGGCTTCAGCGATCGTTTTGGGGATTACAATACATTAAATGCAGCATCTATTGTCACTTCTTAATGATATACAGTACATGTCTTCAATTGTGTGACTCCAGACTTCTTATCCATTTAAACTCCATTGGCATAATGAGGCTGTGCTGCCAATGTATTTGGGTGTGGGTCATCTGTTCACATCTACTGAAGATCAGTTCCAAGTGCTCTGTCTCTTGAAGCAATGTCTTTGTGTCAAAGTCTGCTTTTGTGAACAATGGAAGATGAAAGTGAAGAATCTCTATGTGAGACTGGACTTCATCAGGGCCAGACAACCTCCAGGCATAATGGACCTTCAACATGGACACCCAGTGCTCTGCCATCGCAACCCCCACAGTTGCTGCTCACTCCAGAATCCACACTTGCCCTGTGGAAAAGCACTCCAAATGTCTGGTTAGACAAGAGCAAGTTGTTAACTCAGTCAAGGAATCACCATCCACAGCGCTCTACAAGTTTCAGTCAATTCTCCACGCTTCCGCGTCACTTCAGACCGTCTGCTAGCGAAGCAACGCCTCTGACAAAGCACCTACAGCCTTGTGAGGAGATAGAAAGTATCAAGCAGGAGCTGCTTGTGAAGCGAGTAATTCCTGCAGACTACCGTAGGACTGCCGTTCGTTACCATGGTGATGAGACGGTGGAACATAAGAACTGGGTTCCTTTCTTCATCTTGGTTCACTCGGTGGAGAATGTAGCGCATGATGTAGAAGCTCAGGTACAACCTACATGTAGATGTACAGGGGTCATCCAAATGTGGAATACACAATATAAAATCATAGTACAGTCATACCTGTCTATAGCGACGACCCAAGGGAAACACAAAAAGCTTTCTTTGTAGACAGGTTCCCTTAGTACACGATTCAATGACAAACTATTTTCAAGGGAAACAACAAATGTGGCCTTTGTAGACAGGTGGTCTTTGTAGACAGGTGGTCACTAAAGCAGGTTTGACTGTATTTCTATTTTAATCACGAACCAGGAGCAAATTTTGATCTTGACCTCAAAGCTTGCCTAGAGAGGAAGCACTAGGCAATTATTATTTCATCCAAGGTAGATTTCATTTGCAGCTCTAGTGTAGGTCAATTTGGTAGGCCTTCAGATACTTCAACTTGTACAAGTACATTGTACAGTGTGATATACACAAGTAGAAAATATATGAAAATAACACAGGACTGTGATAAACTGTAGGAAACATACATTCATTAAAATTATTGATTTAATATCTGAGATATAGTTGAGTTGAATGTAGTTTGAGGTACATGTACAATGTACTCCTCGAGTTGAATACATTTATATTTTTTAGTCGGATTGAATTTGTTAAATCACTAGGGCATTGGTGGAAAGTCATTACTGAAATCATATTTGGCATTCTGTCTTTTTTCAGGAGAAAGCCAAGAAGCAGACGCAGTACCAACTACGATTCAGTCTCTTTGATATCACTTTCAAGAGATTCTTTGGTAGGACCCTAGTTGGGCCAAGGAAGTCTTGCAAACAGAGCGCCAACCATGCTCCAAGACTACAGTGCAATCTGGTAAGTTACCTCTGGGTTCTTCTCAAACTCCTCCAATTTCTCTGTACAGTGTATACACTTTTCCATCAAGGACAACTCCGTTTCATTGACGATCAGCCATGCATCAAGTCTTTCGTCTTCTTTGTGCATGGCTGATCGTCAACGAAAGGGAGTTACAGTAAGTCTTTGTCAACTCTGTTTGTTGCTATGGCAGGCAGCCATTGAAACAAATTTGTTTAATCAAATTATGGAAATGCAAGCATTTCTTAAAACAAACAGAACTTTGTTATTCTTGGCTCATTTTTCCTGATTGAGGTGTCATATTAAAGGGCACAAAATGAACTTTCTAGAATTGTGATTTTCTCTTTGAAATTCAGATACCGCCCGCCAAATGATTTGGTATACACTCTCTTTAAATTGTTTTCAATCACCCATGCGTGAAATATGCATCAAATGAGTTCCATCAAATGAAAGAGGAGGATCTAAGCGTTACAAATATGTGTCATTTATTAATTATGATTGTGATTAAGTTATGATAAAACATCAATAATTCTCGGTTAAGTTTTTTCTGGGATGCACTGTAGATATTATGATCAATTTTCTCTGAAAATGGAAATACGTTTTGTGTTCAGGCAAAATTCTGCATGTACAGTATACCTGTACCATGATTAGGAGCCGTGCGTATCATGTGATTAAATGGAGGTTCGTTTTTCTTCTTCAGATTCTATCCTTGGCTTGTACATTGTACCTAATGTCAATGTGCACTTGCACATAATTCAAATCAAGTAATGAATAAAAGTAATAAAGTGGTTAAGTGTAACTTCATCCAATTTTTGAATTTCTCAATTTTTTCTTCATTTTCCGAAAGAGCATAACAAATAATGTCCAAATGTCGAAAACCAATTGAATAGGTTAAGTATTGGCTGAGATATGACCATCTGAATAAAATTGCTCTGGTTCATAACATTACAAGCCAGAGCAATATAAAACTGAGTTCCTATAGGACATCTATTTATTCAGATGGTCATTGAGAAACTCCAAAAATAGATGTTTATGATGTCACAGCTTCGGTACTCTATAACCTTGATTCAATCTTGATTAGTTAGTACATGTATTGCCTAATTCATCTACATTACATGCATGTGGTAATGTCCATTAAGACAAATCAATTCGAACAAAGTCACGTTATTGACTGTTTCCTTGACGATATGGAAGCAAAACATGTCCAAAGTTCCTGTCGTTAAAAGTGTCAATAGACACAGGAAAGCAACATGTTTAGCCTCTTCGTATTTGCATATATTTTTTCTCTGCCAGCGACGACGAGGTAGTTGTTTGGAAGTCAGGCAGTTTTATTGATCCAATTAAAGATATGGGTATGCAGCTCAATGTGGGTGCAAAGTATTAAAGGAACGACAGAGGAAGAAAAAAAAATGCAACAAATTTCAATGTTATGCAGTATGCATTACAATGTGCAACGACATACATGTACATGTATGCATGGTATAAACTGTATTGTGTATTCATAGATATTGTAAATGGGTTTCTTTTGAGGTGATAGTGATACACATCCTTGTAAGGAATGGAAATAAGCTATTAAAGGCCAATTAAGAGAGAATACAAGAGGAAGAATTTTAAAAGATATTTAATATCAAGAGATGAGATGAGGAGCTTATCATGGTAGAGGAAGATACTTTGCATAGAAAGAGGTACCAAGGGAGTGTGTTAGGGATGTGAGAGAGAGAGAGACAGACAGACAGACAGAAACAAAGAGCATACATGTAGAGAGAAAGAGAGAGAGAGAGAGAGAAAGAGACAGACAGAGACAAAGAGCACAGAGAGAGACAGAGAGACAAACATGTACAGCAGCTAGAGAGAGAGAGAGGGGGGAGCTGGGAAGAAATTTGAAAAAATGTATTACATGTAGATCACTTCAAGGGGTTCCAAAGATTTTCCTTTACCACTCATATGTGTGCTGTAAATTTGATCAATCAGTTTAATGTTTGCTTAATACTACAAATATTATTTGTTTATGATAATTTTTTTCCGGACTGTAAGAGTTTGCTTCATATCAGTTTTCATCAAACCTGTTTCACAGGTGGATAACAAAAATAAATATGCATGTAATGGGTTTGTAAAGTTGTCTGTACACTACTGTATGTATGAAACTACATGTACATCATTCATTTGCACAAGGAACATGAAGACCTGAAACTGTTTTGATTGAACTGAAAAAAGGCTACCTTTACTTTCATATTCACTGTCGATGCAGGTTTCAGATTTGAGGTTAATTCCTTTCGAAAAGAAAACAGAAAATAGCCATTTTAAATTTGCTGTGCATTGTATCGTCAACATGTTTGAAATTACAATTACTGTCAGTAAATTCACACAGCCAATAAATTATTACTAGCTTATCAAGGTTGGGCCTGTGAAAAATGAAAGTGATATTTTATTGAATCATAAATATAAAGGTCATGTACTTGGTTGAACACTTAAATTGAATACTCTTAGATTTGCTTTTTTTTATTAAATTGCTTTATATGGAATATTGATATTTGTTAGGATGTTGCCATGCCAGCTAACAACCAAATTATTCATACTCTTACTAAGTTTTTTAAAAATAATGAAAGTACCGGACTACCGGTATGTGAACAAATAATTTGCCCCAATTTATGTTTCTTGATGTGACAAACATGCATAAAAGCTTACAGTGTTGTACATCTAAAAGTATTCAACATAGGCCCTAATTCAACCAATCCACCTTTCATCCTTGAGTTTAGGGGATACAAAAACCCATTAAATTCACCATCGGTATAAATTATTTAGTTGTCTACTGTATACATATACATGTACATTTGTAATACTTGTGGATTCAAATTTAAGCCAATTTGCAATAGAAATAAAGTTTATAGTTTTATGCCCGGTAGATGATAAAGTAATTTTAAAGATTTTCTCGCCCCTCTTTTGATAAACCATATATTGATTCACAGTAGGCTTTTTTGTGTAAAGCATAGCGTACTGCACTTCACATTTGTATCTTCTAACACACAGATAATGCGCACAGCTACTTGTTTCTTCTTGCCCATCATTCAGTACACACAAAAATAAAACACTGCAGTAAACCATCACAGTTTACGGCCATGCACATTATGTGAACACGCCTTAAAGGGGAAGAAGGGGGACTTCCCCTTTAAGGCATACTACAAGGTACATTGAATCATGTCATTCTTGACTTTCTTTCTCTTTTCCAGCCTGTTTACTTCCACACATCGTTGGCGGATCCTAATATTGTATTGATTGTGGAAATCATCGCAGTCATCTCCGATGCCAAGACAGGGCCTCGTCAGATGGCATGTGGATGGGGTCTCCTTCGGCTGTTCCAACAAGGTATCCTAGCTCATCAAGAGGATTTTCATTATCACTTCATGATTTCATTCTTTTAAAATATCATGGAAATATTGATTTAAAACCAAATTAGATATACATGTAGTACCTGCACATGTAAAGATATACTGTCAAACCTGCTTGAGTGACCACCTGTCTACAAAGACCACATTTTTTGTTTCCCTTAGGCGGTTGCTATAGACAGGTTTGACTGTACATAAAATATGCTTTGTGCTGAGAGCTGAAAAGGCAGTTAACCTACAATCATGTATTATAGGCTTTAACATTGACACTCTGTTTCTCTCATCAGACACGATCTATCTATACAATACTCTGTACAAGTTTAACTTGCGCTTTAGTGCATGGGCTCTCTGAATTATTTTTACACTTGGCATATTTGTCTACAGTATGTATCAGCCAATGATTTGTCTGCATTCTGGGGTATTGATTATCGATTTTAAGAATGTTACTCAATCTCTTGGCGCCGTTCAAATATATAAATGTACAGTGTTTGTTCAAGACAGAGCTTCAACCATTTTATAAAGAGTTTTTTTTCTCCAGACATTGTGATATGTCTACATGTAAATATCATCTTGTATCTTTTAGAAGGGCTCCAACATATAAATGCACAGCCAGTAAATGTACATTGAAATACTCATAGTTTTGAAATTCTAGACTACGTCTACATACATAATACTCTTAAATTGTAAATCTATCTCACAATGTCACTTCTCTCACTTTGTTTCTTAATTTTGTCTGCTCATAACTTCAAAAAATGGAAAGAAAGAAATTGCCAAATATCTTCTTTTTTTCCTTCTTTTTTTTCCCCTTCTGCTGTGCACATTACAGTATCATGATGAAATGATTGTTGTATTTTTGTTGATGTTTTTTTTGTTTTTTGTTATGTATACCTTGTACAGCACACCTGCACCCTCAGATATTGTATCCTGATGAAAATATATGTTTTTGATGTACCGGTACTACTTGTAGCTACTTGCTTCCTCTATATAGAAAACAATGCCTAAGCGATGCCTGTTGGTCCCCCATGATCCTCTTTTTCTTATGTCAATCGAGAGCTGAGTTGATGAGATAGCCACCTGTCAGTGACCTCGCTGGGTGGTCTAATTCCTCCTGTCCACACTAGTACAGACACACTTTAATTATTGTTATTTTATTTGTTTGTAGGTGATATACCAGACACGTCTCAAGCCACGCCCGCCCCCGTCAGGAGGGTGGATGTTTACCATGGTTCCCCTAGAGCTCTACTCTATCTGCAGGATGATGATATTGAAGGTATGGAACAAAGGTCATATAGGCAATCAACTGATACAGGATGAACAACGTTTTTTTGAAAATGCCTGAATGTTTAGGTATCAGAGCAAAGTCCCATTCGTTTAAGCCACCCCTAAGTCATCTGACTTCTCCTCCTCCTCCTCCTCCTCCTTCTCCTCCTCCTCCTCCTCCTCCTTCTCCTTCTCCTTCTCCTTCTCCTCCTCCTCCTCCTCCTCCTCCTCCTCCTTCTCCTCCTCCTCCTCCTCCTCCTTCATCTCTCCTCATCATCACTATAAACATCATCACCATCATCATTGTCACTATCATCATTATTATAATTATCATCATCACTATCAGTATCATCATCATCATCCCTATCATCATCATCACCATCATCATCATCACCATCATCATCACTATCATCATTATTATAATTTTCATCATCACGATCATCATCATCATCACCATCGTCATTACTAGTTATCAACATCATTGCTCCCACCAGCATCAATCATCAACTCATTTATCCGGGGGTAACCTTCAGGTGGTAAGAAATGGGAGGGAAGGATGACTTCCCAATACCATTCTCCATTTAACTCTTATGTAGCCAACTTCAGATACTTCAATCTTTTTCTGTCTTTTTAGCAATTTGTCCACCTTTTCTTTGGTCAGCTTTCCTTTCTCCATCCCCCTTCCCTTTAGACTTTGTATGAAAATAAAAGAACAACGTGCTATGTGAGTACCGGTGTATTCTGGCAGTGACTTCACGGAGGGGAGTAGAGGGAAGAGCTCACACTCCTGCATAAACTCTTCTGCCTTGTCCAATACCTTTGTTATTCATGAGTGCTTTAATACAAGAGATCTAAGCTTGCCCCCTTCACCAATATTACATGTATTCATGAAACTCTCCAACTGTCCTTCACACAGGCAATCCAAACATCACATTTGTATCTGACTGTCAGGTGTGTTTTACCATCAAGACCCATCGCTACCTGGAGAAGATCTTCCACCTACTCCCAGAGAACATCCTGGCTCTTGGCAATGACATCATCCCTGGTGTAACCATAGTGGATGCTAACTCAGGTAAGGGATAGACCATGGACACAAGTAATCCCTTGGATAGGATGTTAAATGGAGGCCCCGTGTAGAGAAGAGTCACCACCTTTGCACGTTAAGAACTCACTGTACTATTCGTATAAGAGTAGGGGAAACCCCAGTGTAGTGGTCCACCTGCACACCCCCAATCAGTTATACCGGGGGGAGAGACCCGAGGGTTACAGTGATTCAGTTCGCTTTTCGCCTCCCAGGCACAGGTGATGCCAAATTAATAAGACTGACTTACAGCTATAGCTTTATTCAACTATTCATGACATTTGCCCACACCTTGTGGTTTGGCTCAGTAACTGCAGGGCCCTGTTTCATAAAACTTGTTATCAATAACAAGTTACAAGCTACTGTTATAAGCTACTGAAATCATGGCATCTGATTGGCTGAGACCAAACTTGATATCAATAACAAGTTACAAGCTACTGTTATAAGCTACTGAAATCATGGCATCTGATTGGCTGAGAGCAAACTTGATATCAATAACAAGTTACAAGCTACTGTTATAAGCTACTGAAACCATGGCATCTGATTGGCTGAGAGCAAACTTGATATCAATAACAAGTTACAAGCTACTGTTATAAGCTACTGAAATCAAGGCATCTGATTGGCTAAGAGCAAACTTGATATCAATAACAAGTTACAAGCTACTGTTATAAGCTACTGAAACCATGGCATCTGATTGGCTGAGAGCAAACTTGATATCAATAACAAGTTACAAGCTACTGTTATAAGCTACTGAAACCATGGCATCTGATTGGCTGAGAGCAAACTTGATATCAATAACAAGTTACAAGCTACTGTTATAAGCTACTGAAACCATGGCTTCTGATTGGCTGAGAGCAAATTTGTCATAGAAATTTATCATTTGTCATAGATAAAAAGTTTAATGAAACAGGCTCCTGAACGTTTGATTCAGATTGCAGAGCCATAGAACATGTACTTGTACCATAGGCCTCGGCAGAAATAGTTGAGATGTCTGTCTGCCTGCCTCCCATGGATCCATGTTGCTATTGACAACAGTTTTCATGACAAAAATGGGAAATAAAATCACAAAATTGGCAACATGTTGAACTTTTGGAAATCAGTGTTCAGCTGATATGAAAACTTTAATTTGCAAATGCAGTGTTGCTTTAGACTGTTAGCTACGATGAAACTGTGGGACAGATATAATATTAATATTCTCCTCCTTATAATTATATTCCTCGTCAGAAAATCGCATTCGTTTTACACATGGCGCTTGTGATTCCTAGTTAGGTGCTTTCCTCATGTCCTTTTCATTTCAAATTTCATAGGCATAGTCTCTAGCATCTCATCAAGGTCACCTACTTTTTCGATTTTCGAAATCACTCATGCATAACCGTCCAGGCGCCATTTTGTCCGTTTCTGGTCCATTTTAAGGCCTTCCTATCTTCCTTCCTATCTCCACTATCCTAGATCCTACACATTTCTAACAAATTTCTCTAGATAGTCTAAGAGATGTTCTTTCATCTGCGACGTATAACCTGACCTTCAAAATGCCATCTTCGTACTCAAAATTCAAATCTGAAACTGACTGCGTCAAAAATCTCTCAAATTCTTAAAAAATGGACCCCTAAAAATCTAAAACTGCCATAACTTTCTCATATAAATTCCGTTTTGTGTTTAAATCTCACATTATCCTTATCTCATAATTGCACATAGCCATGCCAAATTTCATGCTCCAATGACTATGCAAAACATAAATAGCGCCCTCTAAAGTTCTGGGAATTGGCTTTCTCTCTGTGGCCGTATCTCCATAATGGCTTGGCAAACCCGTACCCTTTTTTGGATTTAGATACTTGAAGATATGCCCTTTCCAGCCATATACAAAATTATATACCCTATAACTGACCAAATATGAGAAAATTGCCCTCCAAATTCGCCATTTTCAAGAAAATTGAGAAATAACTTCAACTTGCTCTAAACCGGCGATCTTTATACCTACATCAATGAAACTTGGCAGACACATGTATCCATATACGTGACAACTGTCTGCTAAGTTTGGTAAATTGTAATGCCCTATTCGCCAAGTTATCGCCAAAAATGATGAATTTACTATGCTTTACGTATTAGCGCGTTTGATGAGTGCAGTACGTTTTGCGCAGATGACAATGGTGTCAAACTGACCGCACTGAAGTGCCCTTTCGAATGATACCAAGTATGGTATATGTTCACGCACAAAATTGTGAGTAAATCACATTTGAACAAGTACGAATTCCGCCGAGTTTCCATGACGTCATTTGTTAAGACTGTTATTCGGTTGTGTTAGTATGGGCGGCCGTTCGTGCCAAAGCACGCGTCGTAACATGTTCATCATGCACCAAGTCATATTGGTTTTGCACGCAGTGCTTGCGAGCCCTTTCTAGATCCCTTCCTCTACTCCAATTCCCTTCAAAATTTGTAGGCGTAGTCTCTAGCATTCCTTCAAGGTCACTAAATTCTTCGTTCTCCGGAAACCCTCATGCGTGACCGTCCAGGCACCAATTTTTCCGTTTCGGGCCGTTTTGGTGACCTTTCTTTCGCCCTAACTATCTCCACTATCACAGAAGCTACAGACTTCTTTCATATTGCTCTGGATAGTCCGAGAGTAGCTCCTTCGTTTGACACGTAGAAACATGGCGTCATTGCACGCACATCGTTGTGACACGATTGCATTTCTAGTTTGTAATTGCTTTTGTTCTTCTGGAGTATTTCTTTACCAAATAATCCGTCCATGTCAGATATTTGAAGATATATCTTAGAAGAGAATAATTGAAGGGAGCAACTCTTTTGTTATTGTAGCCCTGAGACTGAGATAATGTAGGTAACATCCTTATTTTCAAATGAACAATTATTATCAGTCTTGGTGTGTTTTTAAACACTTGTAAAGATCAATGAAGTCAAACTTGTCCAACTTGTTTAGATTCCAAGACAAGCCCCCAAATTTGTATAGCACTATAACGAGACCATTTTTTTGTGGCCATTTTGAGAAGAAGTGGTTTATGTATCACTGAGCACTTGGGCCTTAAGGAATTAAGTGTATGTTTCACTAGCCATTGACTTCAATGTGGTGTTGAGTGGAGTTCATTTTTCTGAACATTATGATATCAAATACTCATTTTGGCAAAATATGGAGTTACGTCTTTGTGTCACAGAACCCTCGAGATATAGATTCTTCATGGTTGTGTTTGACCCATTCCTTTTTTACTCTTGCTTTTCTTTGTGAAGGAGGAGATAGTTTGAGGAAGCCCAAGCCAGTGAAGAAGGTCTCGTGTACCATTGATAAACTTCAAGTCACACTACATCCTAATGTGGAGAGGTTTGAGGAGGAGCTTTGTAAACTCATCAACTCTGACAGGATTCTAAGGGTAAGGATGTTTGGAAAAAGATATACACAGATAGGTATAGAGGTGTTGTATTCGAGTGGATACGTCGCCGGACTGTCGATCACAAGGTCCGCGGTTCGAGTCCCGCCGCGGCACTAATGTCCTTTGGCAAGACATTGATCTACATTTGCCACACTCAACCCAGGTGATGTAAATGGGTACCTGGCAGGAATTAATTCCTTGAAATGCTAGAGCGCTGTAATGGCAGCTAGGCTAAAGCCGGGGTAATAATAAATGCACCTCGGAATAGAATTTCTAAATAGACAGCGCTATAGAAATGCCTATTACTATTATTATTA
Organism: Strongylocentrotus droebachiensis; assembly: GCA_035222895.1. Classification (NCBI taxonomy): domain Eukaryota; kingdom Metazoa; phylum Echinodermata; class Echinoidea; order Camarodonta; family Strongylocentrotidae; genus Strongylocentrotus; species Strongylocentrotus droebachiensis. The sequence continues at coordinate 26,670 of JAVYIG010005448.1, forward strand.
TTAGATGAAAATATGTGTTTGTGTTGATTGATGAGTATATCATGAAGATATAAAGAGAAAGACATACAAGAAATAACGAGGGAAATATCTGAAAGATGTCAGTGAAGGTCTGCATACCCGTCATCAGAAATATTAGGGTGAGAATAAGAGTGAGATAATAGAGCAGTGAGATAAAGAGAGGGGGGGGGGGGAGAGGGATTGGTCTTATGTATTAAGTGTGCCACAAGGATACTCCATTGGACCTATACTATTCTTGAAAACTTGAGTGTATCTTTTGAAAATTACACACAAGAATTGTTTTTTCTTTCTTCTCAATCATTAGAAAAGAGAAATCATTTGAACATTTTGCAATGCTCAACCAGTTCTCAAAAATGGTTATGACTCTGCTCTGAAAAATTCCAAGACACTCTCTATACATATTTTTGATTTTTTTACGCAAACGTTTTCATTCCACATAGGAGGAAGTGACATCGGATAAAGGAGTCGTCCAAGTGGCTGAGAGGAGATTACACGTTGGTATCCACAATGGGTGGGGGTATGTCGACTCCCCTCAGATCATGATGCTGGATGCTGATAAGCTGAGCAGAGGGGGTAATAGGGGTAGCAAGAGGATGGGCAAAAAAGGCATCTCTGGTTCCAGGTAAGCAATAAATGATGATAAGGCCAAACAAAATAAATCATTTGGTTGTTCTCGATTGCTTTTCTAGAGTAGGGGCGGGCGGGCAGATTTTTTTTTTTATTTTTTTTTTTCTTCCCCATTTAAAAAAATATTTTGTTTATAACTTTTTTTCCATTCAAAAAAATAAATCATTGGGATGTCAAGCATTTAAACAAACAAAGTCTATAAAACACTTTAATATGGTAAAAGACTAGTTTAATGTACAATGAATATCAAGAACAACACAGAAAGTATATTTGGATGTTTACAGCACCTTATAAATCTCCATTGTACTACTTATAGCTACTTGCACCCTCTATGTAGCAAACAATGCCTAATCGGTGACCATTGGTCCCCCATGATCCTCTTCATCTTATGTTAACTGAGAGCTGATTTGATGAGAGAACCACCTGTACAGTGACCTTGCAGGGTGGTCTAATCCCTGCTGTAAACTAGGATAGAAGGGCTTTAAAATGAGTTTAAGAATGCTCAGAACCTGATTTGAATGAACAGCATTTTGACATAGAAAAATAAAAATGGCAAGACCAAACTGGAAAAAGTCCCACATTTTGATCCTTGCAAATGCATAAAATGGTATGTTTGGTATTTAAGATTGCTTCCCCCCCCAAAAAAAAAATATATATGAGCGGCCCGAAAATGACAAGCGGGCGGTCGATGACAACCAAATGATTTGTTTTTGTTGGCCTAATGATGATGACAGCTAGTGGTGATGACTATGATGATGAATATGATGATGATGACTACAATGACCATAATGATGATGATGATGATCATGATCATGGCAATGATTAGGATAATGATGATGGTGACATTAATGATGGTGAAGGTGTTGATGATGGCGATGATGATTCCTGATGATACTGGTAGCAGGTGGTGGTGGTAGCAGGTGGTGGTGGTGGTATCAGGTGGTGGTGGTAGCAGGTGGTGGTGGTGGTATCAGGTGGTGGTGGTAGCAGGTGGTGGTGGTGGTATCAGGTGGTGGTGGTAGCAGGTGGTGGTGGTGGTGGTGGTGGTGGCAGGTGGTGGTGGTGGTATCAGGTGGTGGTGGTAGCAGGTGGTGGTGGTGGCAGGTGGTGGTGGTAGCAGGTGATGATGATGATTGTTATTCAGTTGAATCATCGGTTTTAAAGCAAAAACATAATTCACATCAAGTGAATTACACTTTTGATTGACATAGTCTGTGGTTATTTGTGTGTATTTGCATACAGGGAGAGTCTTCAAGGTACATCTGTACTTCATGTGAAGGGTAGCATCAAGCTATCAGAAGTGGTCAACGACCCTCTCTTTAGCATCGTCTTCATGATGGAGTACATCGTCACCATACCAAACTCCATGAGTGATAAGAAGGTGAGTTTAAAGTTATTTTTAGGGGGGAAAAAACAATCATACATCGAGGGGTCAGTGACATAAAGACATAACTCCATTTTGGCCATTTTGAGAGAAAGTGATTTTTGTGTCACTGAGCACTAGGGCCTTAAGGAGTTAAGTCTATCTTTCACTAGCCATTGACGTCAATGGGATGTTGGGTGGAGTTAAGTATTTGTGTTTCCTAGAAAGCCCACATTTTTCTGAACATTTTGATATCAAATACTCATTTTGGCAAAATATGGAGTTACGTCTTTGTGTCACTGAACCCTCGACATGTAGCTACACCATTACGTGTTATAAATAATCTGTATGTTACAAGATTTTAAAATGATAAAAATGCAGCCTCACAAATTGTATTTGATGGTTTACCACCGCATGGGAAGGGGCTAGATTTTCAATTCTCTGCGTGTGTCTAATCATTTAAGATACAGTCAAACCTATTTTAGTGGCCATCTGTCTTGAAAGACCTCTCTAGAAAGGCCACCTGTCTACTGGTCCATTTTAGGGGGTCTTTCCCTTGAATGGCCTTCATAGACAGGTTTGACTGTAATTTCTGTTCTAAAAACACAATTTTGCCTGTTCAGCAATGTTTTTTGGAGTAGTACAGGAATCATGCATAGATGGGTGAATTAGATATTGTTGTAGTGTGCTGATGCCAGTTGTTTTTTACATTGTGTGTAAAGCCATTATGAGGAAACGTACTGTATTTATAAATAGTTGTTTGTTACACTATTGCAATGCAGATGATATCTTGATAAGAGACATCTACACTGTACTAGTATATGTGATTATTTATAACAAAAAACCTTTGTGTTCGTTGAAATACCCCCCAGCTGAATGCAAGCATGAATCGCCACCAGACCCGTAACATCGCTGTGCGCTGGGCTGCCTGGTGCCCGAAGTTCAAGGACTCCTTGTCTGAGGTCACCCTGACGTTTAGTGGAGGACCAGTCCCGAACCCTGATGGGATCCTGTTCTATAAGTGCAATGATCCATCCGCTGATGAGATGAACAAGATGGTGGCTGGAAAGCTTCAGTTTGTCTTCAAGATCAAGGTGAGTGATTCTCTGTGGTGGAGGTGTCATGGTACAGCCAAACCTGCTTTAGTGACCACCTGTATAGAAAGACCACCTGTCTACGAAGACCACATTTGTTGTTTACCTTGAAAAAGGTTTCTCATTGAAACATGTACTAAAGGAACCTGTCAACAAAGACCACCTGCCTATGAAGACCACTTTTTGTGTTTCCCTCGGGCAGTTGCTATAGACAGGTTTGACTGTATAGTGGTTCATTCACTTGACTCTCCAGCTAAGGATGTAGGGTTCAAATCCCAGATATTGATCCACTTTTGCCACGCTCTACCTAGGTGTCAAATGGGTACCAAGTAGGATTTGAAAGTCATTGTAGTTTGCTCAGCATTGTAAACGTCTGTAAAATGGTGCTATGCTGGAGTTTAATATGATTATTTTTTTTTAGGGTTACATATTTGTACATAAACAAATTTACTTGTAACTATTTTGGAGACCATGTCGATTTGTTAGATATTACCTTGAATGCTCTTCTGAGTCTCACCTGACAAAAAAAACACTGCTTTTTCTAGCCAGCCTAAACTGAATCATTAATACATCACTGTACATTGAATATGATTCAGACAGGACATACTTAACTAAAAGACATGATTTTCAGTTATATATTGAAACTACAATGTAGGTTGGCAAGCCTGGAAATGCCATAGAAATCACTAATGACACAAACATGGTTTAATCAGATATCAGTAGTACCAGTTATTGTTGGTACAAGTATCATATTCATGTTATGTAATTATCTTTGTTACATTCTATTTACATTGCGAAAATTGCTGAACGTACTTTGCTTGCAATTACATCTGCTAGCTGCCTTCAATATCAACAACCTTATATTTTTTATTTTGATTACAGAAGGATGAATCTCGGCGACCTCTTAGTCCACAGTCTACATCTCTGCCGTCAGAGGCTACCAGGTTACACAGACCATCGGTAAGTTCTCAGTTCGGTCCTCCATCCCTTATCCTTTTGCAGTGTTCTTGAGTTAGAGAAAGTTGAGCTCTGGGAAGAGGTGAAAAGTAATTTGTGAGCATTAATCATTGTATTACGGAAGTGTGAAAGAACATCAGATACAAAGTGTTCCCTGATAAGCATGGCTCTTCAAATGCCTTGATATTCTAAATATGGCATGTAACATCATAAAAATTGGGACAGATTTTTACGCCACATGTTTTTGTAGTCCCATGAACATCTTTCTGTGTACAGTGCTTGTAGCTTTCCCACAACCTGGCCAAATTTCTTATCATTTTGATGATTCCAGAACCTTGCAGCACACACCAATACTTTAGAACCTTTTCTGATCGCTTCCACAACGTTTTTTTCACAATTGCAATCGCAAGACCAGAACCCAACTTTATCTTTAAACGTGGCTGAATAAAAGTTACTCATTCAGTCGCTGAGTACATGTAAAAGAGACCTACTTGAATTTGCTTTTGTAAGATCAATCTGTAAGGTTGTCGGTGTGTGTTGGTCTGGGGGATACATCATTGGGCTGTGGATCACATAAAAACGGTTTGAGTCCAACCTTGGCACTAATGCAGAGATGCCAACCCTCCCGATTTTATTGGGAGGCTCCCGATAATTCACCCCAACTCCCGACCTTACGATCTCCATCCTTATCCTCCTGATTTAAAAAAAATACAAAATCATTTAAAAAAAAAAAAAATTAAATTATGATTTTTTTTTTTGGGCGTTTATCAGTATATATATCTGTGAATTGAATGAGAAATATTGTTTGCTAACTTTAGCATGTAGTAATTCCACTATGTTAAAGAGAAGGTTGAGTTCTGGGAAGAGGTGAAAAATAATTTGTGAGCATTACTCATTATTATTATGCAAGTGTGGAAGAACATCAGTTAAGACATGTTCCCTGAAAAGCATGGCTCTTCAAATGCCTTCATATTCTAAACATGCATGTAACATCGTAAAAATTGGGGGCCGGCTTTTTACGCCACGTGTTTGTGTAGTCCCATATACATCTTTCTGTGCAAGTGTTTGTAACTTTACCAAGACTTGGCCACATTTCTTATCATTTTGATGATTCCAGAACCTTGCAATACACACAAATTCTTATATGCTAGATGATCAACCTTTCTGGTCGATTCCACACCGTTTCTTTCAAAATGCAATCGCATGACCAGAACTCAACTTCATCTTTAAAAGACAAATTAAAAGTAGCGAAAGATTGTTTCAGCGTATGGATCGCCATAACCAATGCATGGATATTGACACAGAATCCAAATAGCGGAAAATCAGCAAAAGAAGACCAAGAAATGGTCTAAGAAGTATAAGACCGAATACAGTTTCAAGTACCTTTGTATTTGGAAGTCTGAAAGGAATTCATCATGCATTTTGTACAATTTGTATGTTATTTTTAAAAAAAGTGGGAATTATTTAACTAAATACACATGTAAAATGCTCCAAAATAAGGCTCAGATTTCACCAGAGAGCATCTAGAACCCGAGAGCTTCCAGGGCCCTAAGGCGGGCCCTGAAACCCGGCCACATAGGTCGGGCGCTACACGCTCGAGATGTGCGCTATGCGCACATTATTTGGTGTCGGTTACAAATCCTCCCTATTTCTGTTTTCCAAAAGTTGGCATCTCTGAGAGTGCAGAGGGCTGTGTGATGTGGGTTCACAACACCCTTTTACCACCAGCTGATATACAATGTATGATGACACCTGTGTGTAGGGGGGAGGGGAAGGCAGGGGGAGGTTGTCAAGTTTGAGAAGAGTGCAGAGAGCTGTGTGATGTGGGTTCACAACACCCTTTTACCACCAGCTGATATATGATTACACCTGTGTGTAGGGGGGGGGGAGGCAGGGGGAGGTTGTCAAGTTTGAGAAGAGTGCAGAGAGCTGTGTGATGTGGGTTCACAACACCCTTTCACCACCAGCTGATATATGATTACACCTGTGTGTAGGGGGGGGGGGTCGTCATGTTATAGAAGAGTGCAGAGAGCTGTGTGATGTGGGTTCACAACACCCTTTCACCACCAGCTGATATAAGATTACACCTATGTGTAGGGGGGGGGGGGGGGTCGTCATGTTAGAGAAAAGTGGAGAGAGCTGTGTGATGTGGGTTCACAACACCCTTTTACCAAAAGCTGAAATATGAATACACCCTGTAGGGGGGGGGGGAGGCAGGGTGAGGTTGACATGTTTGAGAAGAGTGCAGAGAGCTGTGTGATGGGGGTTAACAACACCCTTTTACCACAAGCTGAAATATGAAAACACCCTGTAGGGGGGGGGGAAGCAGGGGGACATTGTCATGTTTCAGAAGAGTGCAGAGAGCTGTGTGATGTGGGTTTACAACACCCTTTTACCACCAGCTGATATAAGATTACACCTGTGTGTAGGGGGGGGGGGCGTCGTGTTTGAGAAGAGTGAAGAGAGCTGTGTGATGTGGGTTCACAACACCCTTTTACCACCAGCTGATATAAGATTACACCTGTGTGTAGGGGGGGGGGAGGCAGGGGGAGGTTGTAATGTTACAGAAAAGTGGAAAGAGAGCTTTGTGATGTGGGTTCACAACACCCTTTTACCACAGCTGATATATGATTACATGCACCTGTGTGCAGGGGGGGGGGGGGAGGCAGGGGGAGGTTGTCCTGTTTGGGAAGAGTTCAGAGAGCTGTGTGATGTGGGTTCACAACACCCTTTTACTACCAGCTGATATAAGATTACACATGTTTGTAGGGGGAGGGGGGGGGTTGTCATGTTTGAGAAGAGTGCAGAGAGCTGTGTGATGTGGGTCCACAACACCATTTTACCACAAGCTCAAATATGAATACTCCTGTGTGTGTGGGGATGGGGGTGGGAGGCAGGTGAGGTTGTCATGTTTGAGAAGAGTGGAGAGAGCTTTGTGATGTGGGTTCACAACACCCTTTTACCACCAGCTGATTTATGATTACACATGTGTATAGTGGAGGGGGAGGTTGTCATGTTTGAGAGGAGTGCAGAGAGCTGTCTGGTGTGGGTTCAAAACACCCTTTCACCACCAGCTGATATATGATTACACCTGTGTGTAGGGGGGGGGGGGGTCATCGTTTTTGAGAAGAGTGGAGAGAGCTGTGTGATGTCGGTTCACAACACCCTTTTACCACAGCTGATACACCTTTGTGTGGGGGAAGGGGGGAGGCAGGGTGAGGTTGACATGTTTGAGAAGAGTGCAGAGAGCTGTGTGATGTGGGTTCAAAACACCCTTTCACCACCAGCTGATATATGATTACACCTGTGTGTAGGGGGGGGGGGGGGGGGTCATCGTTTTTGAGAAGAGTGGAGAGAGTTGTGTGATGTGGGTTCACAACACCCTTTTACCACCAGCTGATATAAGATTACACCTGTTTGTAGGGGGAGGAGGGGGGGTGGGGTCGTCATGTTTTAGAAGAGTGGAGAGAGCTGTGTGATATGGGTTAAGAACACCCTTTTACCACCAGCTGATATAAGAATACACCTGTGTGTTGGGGGGGGGGGGGCGTCGTGTTTGAGAAGAGTGAAGAGAGCTGTGTGATGTGGGTTCACAACACCCTTTTTCCACCAGCTGATATAAGATAACACCTGTTTTAGGGGGGGGGGGGCGGCGTCGTGTTTGAGAAGAGTGCAGAGAGCTGTGTGATGTGGTTCACAACACCATTTTACCACCAGCTGATATATGATTACACCTGTCATTGGGGGGGGGGGGGAGGCAGGGGGATGTTGTAATGTTACGGAAAAAGTGGAAAGAGAGCATTGTGATGTGGGTTCACAACACCCTTTTACCACAGCTGATATATGATTACACCTGTGGGTAGGGGGGGGGGGGGGCAGAGGGAGGTTGTCATGTTTGAGAAGAGTTCAAAGAGCTTTGTGATGTGGGTTCACAACACCCTTTTACCACCAGCTGATATATGATTACACATGTGTGTAGTGGAGGGGGAGGTTGTCATGTTTGAGAGGAGTGCAGAGAGCTGTGTGATGTGGGTTCACAACACCCTTTTACCACAGCTGATACACCTGTGTGTAGGGGGGGGGGGCAGGGTGAGGTTGACATGTTTGAGAAGAGTGCAGAGAGCTGTGTGATGTGGGTTCAAAACGCCCTTTCACCACCAGCTGATATATGATTACACCTGTGTGTAGGGGGGGGGGGGGGGTCGTCGTTTTTGAGAAGAGTGGAGAGAGCTGTGTGATGTGGGTTCACAACACCCTTTTACCACCAGCTGATATAAGATTACACCTGTTTGTAGGGGGAGGAGGGGGGGGGGGGGTCGTCATGTTTTAGAAGAGTGGAGAGAGCTGTGTGATATGGGTTAAGTTCACACCCTTTTACCACCAGCTGATATAAGATTACACCTGTGTGTTGGGGGGGGGGGCGTCGTGTTTGAGAAGAGTGAAGAGAGCTGTGTGATGTGGGTTCACAACACCCTTTTACCACAAGCTGATATAAGATTACACCTGTTTGTAAGGGGGGGGGGAGGGTCGTCATGTTAGAGAAGAGTGAAGAGAGCTGTGTGATGTGGGGTCACAACACCCTTTTACCACCAGCTGATATGATTACACCTGTGTGTAGGGGGGGGGGGGGCTGGGGGAGGTTGTCATGTTTGAGAAGAGTGCAGAGAGCTGTGTGATATGGGTTCACAACACCCTTTTACCACCAGCTGATATAAGATTACACCTGTGTGTAGGGGGGGGGGGAGGCAGGGGGAGGTTGTCATGTTTGAGAAGAGTGCAGAGAGCTGTGTGATGTGGGTTCACAACACCCTTTTACCACCAGCTGATATATGATTACACCTTTGTTTAGGGGGGAGGGGGGGAGGCAGGGGGAGGTTGTCATGTTTGAGAAGAGTGCAGAGAGCTGTGTGATGTGGGTTCACAACACCCTTTTACCACCAGCTGATATATGATTACACCTTTGTTTAGGGGGGAGGGGGGGGAGGCAGGGGGAGGTTGTCATGTTTGAGAAGAGTGGAGAGAGCTGTGTGATATGGGTTAAGAACACCCTTTTACCACCAGCTGATATAAGATTACACCTGTGTGTTGGGGGGGGGGGGGGGTGTCGTGTTTGAGAAGAGTGAAGAGAGCTGTGTGATGTGGGTTCACAACACCCTTTTACCACAAGCTGATATAAGATTACACCTGTTTGTAAGGGGGGGGGGGGAGGGTCGTCATGTTAGAGAAGAGTGGAGAGAGCTGTGTGATGTGGGTTCACAACACCCTTTTACCACCAGCTGATATATGATTACACCTGTGTGTAGGGGGGGGGGAGGCAGGGGGAGGTTGTCATGTTTGAGAAGAGTGCAGAGAGCTGTGTGATGTGGGTCCACAACACCCTTTTACCACCAGCTGATATGATTACACCTGTGTGTAGGGGGGGGGGGGGCTGGGGGAGGTTGTCATGTTTGAGAAGAGTGCAGAGAGCTGTGTGATGTGGGTTCACAACACCCTTTTACCACCAGCTGATATATGATTGCACCTGTGTGCAGGGGGGGGGGGGGAGGCAGGGGGAGGTTGTCCTGTTTTGGAAGAGTTCAGAGAGCTGTGTGATGTGGGTTCACAACACCCTTTTACTACCAGCTGATATAAGATTACACATGTTTGTAGGGGGAGGGGGGGGGGGGTTGTCATGTTTGAGAAGAGTGCAGAGAGCTGTGTGATGTGGGTCCACAACACCATTTTACCACAAGCTCAAATATGAATACTCCTGTGTGTGTGGGGATGGGGGTGGGAGGCAGGTGAGGTTGTCATGTTTGAGAAGAGTGGAGAGAGCTTTGTGATGTGGGTTCACAACACCCTTTTACCACCAGCTGATTTATGATTACACATGTGTATAGTGGAGGGGGAGGTTGTCATGTTTGAGAGGAGTGCAGAGAGCTGTCTGGTGTGGGTTCAAAACACCCTTTCAGCACCAGCTGATATATGATTACACCTGTGTGTAGGGGGGGGGGGGGGTCATCGTTTTTGAGAAGAGTGGTGAGAGCTGTGTGATGTCGGTTCACAACACCCTTTTACCACAGCTGATACACCTTTGTGTGGGGGAAGGGGGGAGGCAGGGTGAGGTTGACATGTTTGAGAAGAGTGCAGAGAGCTGTGTGATGTGGGTTCAAAACACCCTTTCACCACCATCTGATATATGATTACACCTGTGTGTAGGGGGGGGGGGGGGTCATCGTTTTTGAGAAGAGTGGAGAGAGTTGTGTGATGTGGGTTCACAACACCCTTTTACCACCAGCTGATATAAGATTACATCTGTTTGTAGGGGGAGGAGGGGGGGGGGGGTGGGGTCGTCATGTTTTAGAAGAGTGGAGAGAGCTGTGTGATATGGGTTAAGAACACCCTTTTACCACCAGCTGATATAAGATTACACCTGTGTGTTGGGGGGGGGGGGGCGTCGTGTTTGAGAAGAGTGAAGAGAGCTGTGTGATGTGGGTTCACAACACCCTTTTTCCACCAGCTGATATAAGATAACACCTGTTTTTAGGGGGGGGGGGGGGCGGCGTCGTGTTTGAGAAGAGTGCAGAGAGCTGTGTGATGTGGGTTCACAACACCATTTTACCACCAGCTGATATATGATTACACCTGTCATTGGGGGGGGGGGGGGGGGAGGCAGGGGGATGTTGTAATGTTACAGAAAAGTGGAAAGAGAGCATTGTGATGTGGGTTCACAACACCCTTTTACCACAGCTGATATATGATTACACCTGTGGGTAGGGGGGGGGGGCAGAGGGAGGTTGTCATGTTTGAGAAGAGTTCAGAGAGCTGTGTGATGTGGGGTCACAACACCCTTTTACCACCAGCTGATATGATTACACCTGTGTGTAGGGGGGGGGGCTGGTCGAGGTTGTCATGTTTGAGAAGAGTGCAGAGAGCTGTGTGATATGGGTTCACAACACCCTTTTACCACCAGCTGATATAAGATTACACCTGTGTGTAGGGGGGGGGGGAGGCAGGGGGAGGTTGTCATGTTTGAGAAGAGTTCAAAGAGCTTTGTGATGTGGGTTCACAACACCCTTTTACCACCAGCTGAAATATGATTACACATGTGTGTAGTGGAGGGGGAGGTTGTCATGTTTGAGAGGAGTGCAGAGAGCTGTGTGATGTGGGTTCACAACACCCTTTTACCACAGCTGATACACCTGTGTGTAGGGGGGGGGGGGAGGCAGGGTGAGGTTGACATGTTTGAGAAGAGTGCAGAGAGCTGTGTGATGTGGGTTCAAAACACCCTTTCACCACCAGCTGATATATTACACCTGTGTGTAGGGGGGGGGGGTCGTCGTTTTTGAGAAGAGTGGAGAGAGCTGTGTGATGTGGGTTCACAACACCCTTTTACCACCAGCTGATATAAGATTACACCTGTTTGTAGGGGGAGGAGGGGGGGGGGGGTCGTCATGTTTTAGAAGAGTGGAGAGAGCTGTGTGATATGGGTTAAGAACACCCTTTTACCACCAGCTGATATAAGATTACACCTGTGTGTTGGGGGGGGGGGGGGGGTGTCGTGTTTGAGAAGAGTGAAGAGAGCTGTGTGATGTGGGTTCACAACACCCTTTTACCACAAGCTGATATAAGATTACACCTGTTTGTAAGGGGGGGGGGGAGGGTCGTCATGTTAGAGAAGAGTGGAGAGAGCTGTGTGATGTGGGTTCACAACACCCTTTTACCACCAGCTGATATATGATTACACCTGTGTGTAGGGGGGGGGGGGGGAGGCAGGGGGAGGTTGTCATGTTTGAGAAGAGTGCAGAGAGCTGTGTGATGTGGGTTCACAACACCCTTTTACCACCAGCTGATATATGATTACACCTTTGTGTAGGGGGGAGGGGGGGGGGGAGGCAGGGGGAGGTTGTCATGTTTGAGAAGAGTGGAGAGAGCTGTGTGATGTGGGTTTAAAACACCCTTTTACCACCAGCTAATATGATAGCACCTGTGTGTAGGGGGGGGGGCAGGGGGAGGTTGTCATGTTAGAGAAGAGAGCAGAGAGCTGTGTGATGTAGGTGCACGTTCATCCTTTTACCACCAGCTGATATACCTGTGTGTAGGAGGGGGGGGGGGGGTCGTCGTGTTTGAGAAGAGTGCAGAGATGCCAACCATCCCAATTTCATCGGGAGGCTCAACTAATTCACCCCAACTTCGACCTTACGATCTCCATCCTTATCCTCCCAATTTAATCATTTTTTTTCAATTTTTTTTTTTAATTATGATATTTTTTTTGGCGCTTATCAGTTTATATATATATATATCTGTGAATTGAATGAGAAATATTGTTTGCTAACTTTAGCATGTAGTAATTCCACTATGTTAAAAGACAAATTAAAAGTAGCGAAAGATTGTTTCAGCGTATGGATCGCCGTAACCAATGCATGGATATTGACACAGAATCCAAATAGCGGAAAATCAGCAAAAGAAGACCAAGAAATGGTCTCAGAAGTATAAGACCGAATACAATTTCAAGTACCTTTGTATTCGGAAGTCTGAAAGGAATTCATCATGCATTTTGTACAATTTGTATGTTATTTTTAAAAAAAGTGGGAATTATTTAACTAAATACACATGTAAAATGCTCCAAAATAAGGCTCAGATTTCACCAGAGAGCATCTAGAACCCCAGAGCTTCCAGGGCCCTAAGGCGGGCCCTGAAACCCGGCCACATAAGTCGGGGGCTACGTGCTCGAGATGTGCGCTATGCGCACATTATTTGGTGTCGGTTACAAATCCTCCCTATTTCTGTTTTCCAAAAGTTGGCATCTCTGCTAATGTTCTTTTTCAAGACATTTATCTACATTTGCCACACTCCACCTGGGTGTTTAAAGGGTACCCGGTAGGATGCGAAAATTAATGTTGTTAAATCATGATGTGTGTGTTTGTTAAATGGCGCCTGGCCGGAATACTCCCCAGGGAGCAGAGAGTGTGCCCTATAATATGCAGATTAGCAATTGAATCCAATGGCCTATGACAATGTTAAGCACATACAAACAGTATTAAGGGCTAAACAAATAGTGATTTTTTATTATTGTCATTAATATTATTATTAAATACAAAGATACAATATGTACATGTAAGTAGTTGTAAAGTGATTCAGAAACCAGAGAGTATCTTCTTTTTTATTCTACAATTTATAAATCATTAATATTGCATATGAATCACAGAAGATTCACTTTTCAAATAGTTCAAACTGCCATTTTCATTGACATTTTCATAATGATTTTAATATTTGATTTTCATGCAAATGTTATAAATTATTACTAAGTCTGCAAATGTCAGTTTATATGTTTTGTGACTGAATCTCATTTAATCGTACCTTCTCGATATTGACTTGCCTTTTTCCATAGCTGGATACTGAGGTAAAGTACATGTATCTCATGATAACGTTTTTGGCACTCTTGTTTTATCAACTATCACTGTAAAGTAACAATATTGTGATATTAATGTATTACATGTATCATGTATGTCCATGTAAACTCGCAGTCAATTTGTTAATTTGTCTACTTTCCTAAAGCACTTTTCTTGTAACACTATACAAGAGTTAGATGATGCCTCTCTCTCTCTCTCTCTCTCTTTCTCTCTCCCTCTCTCTCTCTCTCTCTTTCTTTCTCTCCCTCTCTCTCTTTCTCTCTCTTTCTCTCTCTTTCTCTCTCTCTCTCTGTTTCCTCTTTCTCTCTCATTCTATCTGTTCTGTTCTGAATATTGAATACACGTACTGTACGTTGGTGGAGCTAAATCATCTAATTAAAAGATTTAGATTATGCTGTATTTTCTTTACTTGTGGGGTTATGTAAGTTCGGCTTATTTCATATAGCAATCAATGTCTGACAAACTCTTCAAGATGGCATGATTTTCTTCCTGCATATTTTCTCCTTTTGAACTGGGACCCGTTTCACAAAGCCTTTTTTCAATAACAAATGACAAAAATATGTGACAAATCTGCTGATAACCAATCAGAAGCAATGATTTCACTAGCTTATAACAAAAACTGTCATTTGTCACTGATGACAAGTTTTGTGAAATGGGGCCCTGATGGTTGTAGCAAATTAAAAGATGTTAAAGGCACACTGTCCTACTTGTAGCTACTTGCTCCCTCTATATAAAAAACTTCCCCAATCGGTGCCTGTTCGTCCCCCATGATCCTCGTTTTCTTATGTTAAATGAGAGCTGAGTTAATGAGATAGTCACCTGTGAGGTGACCTCGCTGGCTCGCTGTGTGGTCTAATCCCTTCTGACTGAAGTAGTAACACCTCCCTTTAATACCTTTTATAATGTATGTATTCACATGTAATATATACTGTACCTTGTTCTGGTGTTTTTGTAAACTAATCTTGTGTGGTTTTTGGCACTGGTTATAAATGGTATGAGTAATGATTTGAAATTAGCCTAAGTATCAAAATTAATTAAATATTTCCTGGTTATTTTGTGTTAATAGTCGAAAGAACCCATTGTTGCCAATATTTTCCCTATCATTTCTCAAATTATACCTCCATTATAATCATCTTTAATTATACAGAATAACAATTCACAGTGTACATGTAATTTGTATGATTCACCTTCTGATGACTTGACTAATATCAATCAGATGTGCTTCAGTTTACCAGGTTATTAAAGAATACGCTATGTTTTGCTTGTTTGGAGCTAGAAGGACCTTAAAGGGATAGTTGAGTTTTGAAAGAGTAGCTCTGTGAAACCAAGTGGTACAAATAAATCCACATCCAGAAAACAAATGGCATAGATAGTAGGGATGTTGGTAAATCTAAATTTTTAGAAAGATGCGTTTGAACTTCCTACTTTCCTTTGACTACATCAACAATATTTGGGGGATTAAATATTTGTGTATTCATGCAAATGCCACTACAATTTTCAGTGAGTTTCATAGTTTACTCACTACTTTGTGAAGTGCGTTGATGTGATGATTATTATGGAATTCAATATTCATAATTCTTCATTCATTAAATAATTTTCTTTTGATTTTCATTCATCTAAATCTCTATGTTCATTCCCAAAGGACTTGAGACCCAACTCTAGAGGGCAGTATCCATCCATGCAGTCGCTGCCATCCCAGACGAGCGGAACAGAAGCATCAATGATGAATGAACTTCCTCCTTCAATCATGGGTAAACCTCCCATACCGAGATCTCCAAGGTATGGTAGAAATTTAGGCTGTATTTCCTACATCAAATTCTTTGATCACAAATTGTTCATTCCATGAACTTTTTTTAGTGGAATTCTGAATTTTTACGCCTTGTACATCTATTATTTTTAGATTGAACACCATGTATCTCTCATGTGTAAAGACTTAAAAACTAGCCATACTTAATCCAAACCCAATGTCAGAATTCAGTTTCTTAGATGAAATTTGTCTTTCACCACACAGAAAATGTAATAAGTTGTGATGTAATAATATATCTGTATGTCTGTCTCTCTGTCTCTCTCTGTCTCTCTCTCTTTCTCTCTCCCTCTCCCTATCTCTCTCTCCTTTCCTTCTCACTCTCTCTCTCTCTCTTTCTCTGTCCCTCATTTTCTCTCCCCCTCTGTCTCTGTCTCTCCTTCTCTCTTCCCTCCATCCTTCTCGCTAACCCTCCCTCCCTTTTTCTCCCCATGTCCCCTTCTTTCTCTCTCTGCTTCCCCCTCTCACATCTATCACCCTTTCTCCCTCCCTCTCTAATTCTCTCTTCTTCTCTTTTTACCGCCTTTTAATTGTTTCATTAAAAAGAAACTTTAGTTGTTGATTTCTGTCTATATTTTCCACAGGTTACCAATAGGAGCAAGCCACTCCACATTCAACAACCTCCAGCCTCACTCCACCGCCCCTGACCGGGGCCCCGCCCAGGGCCCCGCCCAGCAGCAGTACCTCATGCCCCAGATGTACGCCACTGGCCCCTCCACCCAGCCCTATATGGGCCCCCCTGGTATGAGAGGGCAGTACCCTCCCATACAGCCACAACCCATGGCGGCTAGGACACCCTATGACATCATGCATATGGAGGTGGGTATATCAAGAAAGGGGGGAGGGTCCTGATTGTTCTGTTGTTTCGATCCCAGTTCCTCCACCCAGCACTTCATAGGGACCTCTGAGATGATCTTCCTTAACTTCAAAGATATTCTTGTGGATGTTGATCATAATGTTGGGAGTCAGCTATTACTTTTTTGGTTGTAGTTATCATTGGTTTTCATGGATTCTGTGCCTTCAAGAATCATCAGATATAAATTAATTATCATGTAAAATATCAAGTTTAAGTGTAATTTTCATATCTTTAGCGATTTTTGTATTTCAGCATTGCAAGATTGTCTCTTTCTTTCTTGAAATGATTTTTAGCATTTGCATATGACTGCTTTTTCATGGGTGCATGGGTCTAGTAGGATTAAAGAATCAATTTAAAAGTCTTAAAGCCCCAATGTACTACTTATAGCTACTTACATGTACGCCCTCTATACAGCCAACAATGCCTAAGCGGTTCCTGTTGATCCCTCATAATGCCCTTTTCTTATGTTAATTGAGAGCTGATATGATGAGATAACCATCTGCCAGTGACCTTGCAGGGAGGTCTAATCTGTCCATGCCAAACTATAGTGCACAGGGGCTTTAAAGAGTGTAAAAATGAGAAAGATTTCAAATGTAAAGATCATTTTGAAGAGCACATGAATATGGTCATCCTTTTCAGTTTCTGAAATACTTGTTTTCCTTGTTTTTGTTGTTAGGCTCCTGTAGGACACGGTGACCCACTTGATGAGATTCCATTCACCCCTGTGCACACCCCCATCATCACCACTGGTCCTGTGCAGCAAGGGTAAGTCCAGGGTTCAAGACCCATAAAGAGATGAGAGTGGGGTAGCGTGATCCAGCTGTTTCCTTTCAGTTTGGGTGACCCAACCGAGGGTTTTGTGGAGAAAGGGTAGCAAAGTGTTTCTCAAGATCATTTACAAAAAATGTATGCAAATAAGGCTTTATTTGGGAAGAAGCCCTAAGTCTTACAAAGCATTTGGAAAGTCAGGGAGTCCAAAATTGTTTCCTTGCCCAAAGCAAAACCATGGAATTTTAAAGTTTGTCTTGGAAGTTCATGGAATTTATTTTAGCTTGGATATGTGTGGTATGATGTGGGAAATCCTAGTGTTCAAATGTGGAAGTAATGTATCATCACCGTCATTTATCATTTATTAAATTCTGTATTTTTCCTCTTCCGAGAGGCTACTAACTCTCGCCCATGATGTCACTCCATGCCTCCACTTCTTGTCTCGAAAACCTCTTCATTTAAACCAATCTTACTGCTTTCTTTCTTTCTTCACCATGTCAAAATGATTAGTTGATACAAAGAAACTATATCATTCTGTCTTTTAATACCCCAGTCAGGCCTCCTAGACCAATACCAAACTGACATCAGACCAAACAAAGTTACATTGCTCCAAATGACGGAAGATTCTGTCAATAGTATACAAATAATACACAGCAGTGAGGGCATTGGTAAGAATTACCCACAAAAGGTACCTTTGGAACAGTCTAACTCGCCCAAGGCGATAGCCGGGTGTGATTGGACTGTTTTGAAGGTATCGAGTGTGTGTAATTTTACTAATGCCCATACAAAATGATGTGTATTATTTGTTTTATAAGATTATGTTTTATTTTTTAAATAAAATGATGTTTTATAACATGATTTTACTAATGACCGGTCATTACCATTGGATAATGACCGGTCATTATCCAATTTCGCGTTAGGCTAAATTAATGCCAGGTCATGTGTCAATCTCAACCAATCATTTGATTAGGATCTGCGTCATCATCTTATAAAGCAGTTTACTAAACATATCCAAATGGATGGATGTTCCTTTCCTGGGGACCTAGTGACGAGTTATTTCATTAACCTGTAATTAATGAATGAAATACAATACTTTGAAACCAGTATGCAAGCATTACTTGGTGCTTTGTCGGCAGGGCAAGCTTTGGGGTTGTCAAGAACAACCTTTGTTTAAAGCCTCACTGCGATACTTATAGCTACATGCGCCCTCTACCGGTATATAGCAAACAGTGCCTAATGGTGCTTGTTGGTCCCCAATGATCCTCTTTTTCTTATGTTAATTGAGAGCTGATTTGATGAGATAACCACCTGTCAGTGACCTTGCGAAGCGGTCTAATCCCTCCTATAAACTAGTACATATAAGCTTTAAAAATTATGCACAAAACTTGAATATGTTAGTAAACCTGTTTATTAGCAGTCAGTACGGAATTGGTTTTGGCTGTTTTCAGCTGCTGTGTGACTGGTGTATTCTAAAGATGTTGCTCTCCTTCCCTTGCCCCTAGGGGTTCTGGTCTTAGCCGAGCAGCATACGCCAGACTCTTCCAGGCAGGCTTCCCAGAGATCACAGACAGGAGGGGGGAAGCCCCAGAGGTGGTTGATCCTAATGACCACGCCCGGCTTAATCCTCAACGGGAGATTAATGAT
Source organism: Strongylocentrotus droebachiensis (assembly GCA_035222895.1). NCBI lineage: Eukaryota > Metazoa > Echinodermata > Echinoidea > Camarodonta > Strongylocentrotidae > Strongylocentrotus > Strongylocentrotus droebachiensis. The sequence continues at coordinate 45,193 of JAVYIG010005448.1, forward strand.
CCACTACAGAGCAATGAGATCGTCGTCCAGTTCCTGGCTATGTCAAGGTTTGTATTTTATTTTTTATATTTTTTTATTTATATATGCATGTTCACAATTCACTGGAGTTAACATCACATGAAAAAGAATATAATATAACAAATCACTTTCAAGTTTTTCATTGATATAGACACCAAGGAACTTTGTACATGTCTTTCTCTCTATAGAAATATCATCTAGTTTAATATTAAGAGCTAGGTTGTTATTAGATTTTCTACCTCTAAAATGAATATAATTTGTTTTAAGCACATTGAGAGAGGGCACATTACTTCTAAACCATATAGTCAAGTTTGGCAGTTCCGAAAGCATATGGCTCAATTTCCTGGGACCCATTTCACAAAGCCTTTTTTCAATGACAAATGCCCTAAAGCAGTGACAAATCTGCTAATAACCAATCAGAAGCAAGGATTTCAGTAGCTTATACAAAAAAAATCATTTGTCACTGATGTCAAGTTTTGTGAAAAAGGGCCTAGATGACCTGTAACTTGTCCCTGCAACTATTTCTCCAAACTTTCTTTCATCAAAACATCTAGGTGTGGGGTTAAAGAAGGGCTACTTACTTTTTTTTTCACAGGGGGTTTAGATTGAAATTTGTATGGCCTGTGTTCATGGACCTAGTTTTTTAATAGTTCAGAAATTTAGGGGGTTCAGAGTTACATGTAGATTTTTGTGAGGCCCATTTTCAGCGGGCACCTGTTAGAGTCAAGCCCTAATTAGGGTTGCAAGTGGGTTTCAGGTTAGGTTTAGATGCGGTGTGTGGTCCAGGGTCTAAGTTAGGAATGTGGTTACTGTTATTCACTTCAGAGTAATTCTCTCTGGACCATGTTTCCTTATAAGCATCAAAATGTCATCTTTTATGTTTAAAAAATCTTGAACTGTTAGGGAAAATTCGTTTTAGCAATGTCAAAATAACTTAATATCGGGTATGTAAATTGTAGATATTGCCAAGTGACAGGGCTTTAATTTTGATTTGATTTATATAATTCTGTTTAATCCCTTTTAGTATTCTTTTTTTCTTTCTTTTTCTTCATATTTGATACAGAATCCTTTCATTTGAAGTCAATCAGAAGCAGATGCCGAAGACTGTCTTCTTCACATTCCAATTCTACAGATACCCACCAGTAACAACAGAAAGGTACATGTAATTGGAATATTTTAGTAAATAACAATTTCAAGTTTTTTCTTCAATCCATTCAAGGCAACTACACAATTCTCGCTACCCCAAATAGCGATTCTGCCGAGATCCGGGGAAAATCCTGAAAACGCGCATTGCATTATGGGATAGCTTTTCGACATTACAGCTTCCTGTGCAGGCGTTCGTGATCACAACCCTCTCTTTCACGGTAGAGTTTAACGGCCTTTTGTGCTAAAGTCACTAATTCTGCCCGAAACTTTCCATTGCATATTATAATCTGTACAAATTACACTGATTGGCATCGATTTTAGCGTGCGTGAAAACTCTGCACAGCGAACACAGGCGCTAGCGCCAGCGGGATGGGACTCTATACCGGAAGTTGTAGTGACGACCCGAGAGAGTGAAAATTACCTCGTCTAGCGAATTTCGAGATTTTCGTACCTATTTAGGGTAGCGAGAATTGTGGTTGGCCTCATGAATAATGATGCATGAACAGAAGAGCAAATATTTGTGTAAAACCTTTCCCCACTTTTCTTGCACTACCATATGTCGTTTGATGCTAGAATGTTTTCTCTTCTTCTTCTTTGTTGCATAGATTACATATAGATTATTTTTTAGCCTAAAGTTGTCTTTCCAGTTTGTATAGAATTAGAATTTGAGTATAAATGGGCATTGATTGTATTTAAATATTGTTATACTATCAACTTCTCAGTTTTCAGTATTCCAACCATACACATGTTTCTCTATGACACTACATGGGAGGATGATGTATTGGAAACTTTTTTGGATTTTTTTTTTTAAGGCTGTGTTTCGTTTTGCAAAAGTGTGAAAATTGTGACCGTGGTAAAGTAGAGAGTTAATTTTTATTTCTTTTTTTCTTCTTTCTAACTTCAGGTTATTACTTGGTGAAATTGAAGGAAAGTTGTCGGCTGATCCACAAAGTCTTCCCTTCATCTTGAAAAGGCTGAGGAAAGACAGTAATGAACCGGATGATGGTCCTCCTGGATGGATGGTGAGATTAAGAGGAGGAGGATGATGATGATGATGGTGATGATGATGGTGATGATGATGATGATGATGATGACAATGATGACGATGATGATGATGATGACGATGATGATGATGATGATGTTAATGATGATGATGAGGATGATGACGATGATGATGATGATGATGAGGATAATGATGATGAGGATGATGAGGAGGAGGATGATGATGATGGTGATGATGATGATGATGATTATGATGATGATGATGATGATGATGATTATGATGATGGTGAGTATGATGGTGATTATGATGATGATGATGATGATGATGATGTTGATGATGATGTTGATGATGATGATGATGATAATTGTGGTGATGATATTGATAATAAATGGCTATGATGATGATGATAAGGAGGAGGAGGAGATGGTGTTGGAGGTTGATAATGGGGATGGTATTTGATGATGTTAGTATTGATGATGGTAGTATAGATGATGATGATGCTGACGGTCTTGCTCTATCTCCATACAGGTACGCTACAATGTCGATCCATCTTTCCTGAAGCCTGGGGAAGCAAGACTATTCCTTCACTACCTTGAGAAGCAGACATTCCACATAGATGTCTGGGACGGAGACTCTCTGCTCCTCCTCGGATCTTTGGCTGTTGATCTCAAGGTAAACATCAACCCAGGCCATTGGCCTGTGTTCAATGCAATCCTTACAGGGAGAGGGTCGTCAGTTTACACGGGAAATTTGCTGACACCAGCATTGGTGGAAATAGATATTCAAAGTTAATTTGACCGTTATATCCGTTGATTTAAGAAGAAGCTCCCTCTGCAGCAGTTTGAATACAGTGCTAGATTTTCATTTTTCACAAAGAAGTTTCAGAACCTATGACTGTTAAATCTCACACACAATATCTGAAGGATATATAAATACTCGCCAAGTTTCAATGAGATTGCACAAGTCTGCAAAAGGGGACTTATAAGAATTCTGAAAGTAATTTGGAAAGAAAATACTGCAATTGGCTATCTTTTACCTTGCTTCTATATGTTGTACTTATTTTGTGAATTCTTTCAGCATCTTCTTCGAGGAGGTAGAGAGGCAGTTCAAGTGACCAATGAAGTGGACATCTTGACCACAGAGCATAGTGACGAGGATTACGTACTCACCGGTGATATTGTAAGTTTAGCTCCTTCTGCATTGATGAATACAGCCGAGAGCCACAGGGCTAATCCCCACTGTGCCAAGCCACAAATCCCCATAGTGCCAAGTTTATTTTGAGATAATCTGATAATCTGATGGTGCGATCGATAGCGCGTGGGAAGCACTCAGCACAGTACAATGGGCATGAACAATAACTGCTATTACAAATGCGAGCAAACATGCATGAAGCAGCGAAGCGGTAGCTCGCTTACGTGAATTAAGCAGCCAATCGATAGCGCGCTCGTGTGTACATAGCACTATAATGGTAGCGTGCATGCAGCCTTATGGCAGGATATGAGTTAATCAGCGATGATATTTCTTTGCAGATTTATTTCTTTTGAGTACATCTTCTACATGAAAATTATGTAAACTTGTGTCCATGGGCATATGTGTACTCAAGAATGCCTCATGCAGAAAGTATCTTGTTGGTTTTATAACTTGCTATTTTTAGCAGAATATAATTGAAGATCTTATGAATTAATATTCTTGATAAAAGTAAATGTCTTTTATGAATATTGCCATATGACGCTTTATAGCTTTATAATTCATACATGTCGGTGGCTTTCCTTTAAGATATTCAATCTAGAATTCATCGGAAATCAGAGACAAAACATCAAAATATCTCCTGCAGGTACAGTGTATATATTGGTACAAATGAAAATAAAATATAAGAATTGATATAACATTCTTTTATTATAGTTTTCTTCATTACAGTACGTTAGGTTTTAAAGGTATAGATCAGTTTTGGAAATGACCCCTCTCAAAAAATGAAATGGAAGCTCTTATTACCAATCATGTAAATGAATATGTTTTGACTAATAAGTCTAATGGCAAAATTTGTATCATCACTTATTTTCTTTCACATGATTGGTAGGCCTAAAAAGAGCTTCCATTTCATTTTTTGAGAGGGGGGCGTTTCCAAAACTGGTCTATACCTTTAACAATAATTCGCTGTGCTCTCTTTCACCATCCCATCACAGCATAGAGGTGGAAGCATTCGACCCGTAGGATCAAGGAACGTCACCAGAGGGCGCCTTCACTTACGACTGGCCAATGTAGGTCAGGAGGTCGATGCTAAGGTCATCAAGGCAACGACCTTGCCTCTTCAGGATACCAAGGTCATAGTTCAGGAGGATGGTAGCGGGGCGTTCCTAGGGGGCAGTCTTCATGCCGGCACCAAACAGACAAGTGAGTGGATCAAGACGTTATATTTTAGAGCTCCGATATTTGCTCAGGTGACACTTTCCCCAGGCTTTGTTTGTTAGATAGAGGGATAGAGGTAGAGTTCTTTTTTTTTTCTCCAGAAATGAAGGAGATCATGATATGTGGAAGTTTAGTTCATGTGGGACATTGACTGCTGAGCAATTGTCACTGGAGCATGTGTTTATTTTACTTTTAAACACCAAATACATCTGTATTTGCATGAATTGATCTAGTGGAAAGAAGTTAGACTGCAATCAGATTTAAGATGAAATTTAGACATTGGGAATACAAATCTAGATGTGAAGGAAAATTGCAGAGCATTGCTGGTCAACCAGCAGGATTCAAACATAGACAGCCTTATAAATATCCAGAGAACTTTGAATATAACTATTTCATAAAACGTGTGAATGTATAGAACCAAATCTTTTTGATAATGACATTCATTTGACTTATAAACACCAAATTATATTTGGTCTCGTTAAACAGATGCAAGCCTGGCCAGTCTGAAGCAGAAGCGTAGCTACCTAGCATCTCACATGGCTGAGGCAGACCAGGAGCTAGCTACGGCTCTCTTCTCTCGTCGTGATAAGACCACTGTGGCTCTCAAGGAATCAAATCGGGAAGGAGACCATGTAAAGCAACGGAAGCTGGCCCGTATGGAAGCACTACGACAGGCCCAGGGAAGGGAGAATAATGGACTAACTAACAGCTTACTGGTAGGCATTTCAAACTTAATAACGTGTTAATGCTCTAATCGGTTGCCACTCAAAGGTCATTTTGTTGTAGTTATTGTTTTGTGGTGGTGGGGACTTACAGCCTTTCTTGGAAATTAAAGCAACTTTTACTCGGCAATCAAAACTAACTCTTCTGGGGATTACTTTTAATAATAATTTCTACTTCTAGACTCAGTTTGTTGGTATCGGTTTTTGTCCGGGGGGGGGGGGGGGGGGGGGGGGCAGGGATACAACCTTTCTTAGGAATCAAAAGTGACAATTTAGGAGGAGCTATGAAATGTGATGTTTATGAAACCTTGAGAAAAGTAAAACATTTATTTGTAATGCAATTCTTTCTGTCCATCTGTCTGTCTGTCTGTCTCTTTCTTTCTCTCTCTCTCTCTCTCTCTCTCTCTCTCTCTCTCTCTCTATATATATATATATATATATATATGTATCTGTCTATCCATCCGTCTTTTAATCTCTCTTTGTTCTTGCAGATGAAGAAAGAGGAGAAGACACAGAGGATAAGAGACTTGAAGACGATAGAGTTATACAGGTAAGAACAAAGTTCATAGAGGTGTGTAGACGTGCAAACGCAAATGCAAAGGTAGTGGGTTAAATCCCTTACACTGCACCGATGTCCTTTGTGTGCTTCTTTCCAATATCATTCAAGAGAAGTTGCAAAAAGTGCAATATTAAAGTTATTAACCAATATACAATCTTAAAACTTACTTCCAACTTGATGTTATCAATTTTGTAATATAGTAAAGATAAAGTTGAGTTCTGGTCATGCGATTACATTGTGAAAGAAAAGATGTTGAATGGATCAGAAAAAGTTGATCATATAGCATGTAAATATTGGTGTGTACTGCAAGGTTCTGGATTCATCAAAATCGTAACAAATTTGGCCCAGTCTTGGCAAAGTAATTAACAAGCACTGTACACAGAAAGATGTATATGGGACTACACAAATGGCGTCGGGCCTACTTACCTTGATTTCCTTATCTTCCTATACATATTACTCAGCCAGTATACATTATCTACCAAAATTGTTTGGCAATTGACATATATTTGTAATCTTGAACATTCAGTGTAAGTTTCGTTTGATTCTGTGAGAATTCCTTTTCTTTTTTTACCAGAACTCAAGTTTATCTTTATTCCTTTTTTTTTTTTAATCCTCAGGGAAAGATCCAAGAAAGATGGCATCATGAGCATGCTACAGTCTGTGATCACGACAGAACACACCATCAATCCAGCGTTTGGAAGGGCAGAGTTCTTTGAGTTTGTTCTGAAGAACCCCTACAATGCTTCTCATACCATCTCTATACAATGGGAGCATGATAATCTCAGGTGAGTTTTAATAGGGGCATTTAGGAGGTTTGATGGGGGTGGGGGGGGGGGGGGCTAGGGGGCAGGGAGCAGTATCAAGTGATCTTAAGATATTTTAGGCTTTTATCAAGTAAGTGTGTTTGTGCCAAGGTCCCTTTGGCACCGCATTAATCTTCAATTGTTAAGTCTGTTTATGAAGACTGTAGATCTGCATGTCCCAAGCAGCATGTATGTACACACATACTTTCTTTATTCCTTTGCAATACAGGTTTAATTAAAGCCCGTCTGTACTAGTTTGGCCAGGTGGGATTGGACCTCCCTGCAAGGTCACTGACAGGTGGTTATCTCATCAAATCAGCTCTCAATTAACACAAGAAAAAGGGGATCATGGGGGACCAACAGGTACCGATTAGGCATTGTTTACTATATAGAGGGCGCAAGTAGCTATAAGTAGTGCAGTGGGGGCTTTAAAGTAATCAATGTTCACTCTTTTGATTGTCATTTCATGCCTCAGCGTGATCACAAACCCCAAGGAATGGCGTCACTTCAAGACATTCTTTGAGATGTACAACACACCGGTAGAAGAAGGTCTGTTTGATGTGAACCAGGGAGGGTCTTCCACCGGTAAGGGTGATGTACCGGGTATCAAGGTGTTCCTAAGACCCAAGGAAGAGGTCAATGTACCCTTCAAGTTCCAGAGTTTCACTGCTGATGACTCCATCACTGCAAATGTGAGTTTGGTAGAGATAATGATGTTTCTTTGAAAGTATGAAATAATGTTCAAATTCAAATTTAAAAGTAGGAAAATGATAATGGTACTACAAAAGTGAAAAATGTCTTTATTTGCTGCCGTTCTTCAAAATGATAATTATTTGTTTGTTGGTAAGTAGGAGAAGAATGACATAGAGGAATATACCTGTTAGGGTGGTTGTGGTGATGATGATGATGATGATGGTGGTGGTGGTGGTGGTGGTGGTGGTGGTGGTGGTGGTGGTGGTGGTGGTGGTGGTGGTGGTGGTGGTGGTGGTGGTGGTGGTGGTGGTGGTGGTGGTGGTGGTGGTGGTGGTGGTTGTGGTTGTGGTGGTGGTGGTGGTGGTGGTGGTGGGGGTGATGATGGTTATGATGATGATGAGGGTGATAAGTATGGTAATGATATCGATAAAGGTAATTGTGGGGGTGATGGTGATGATTATGAAATACATTTTCATGGTAGTTGAGTCAGTGATAAAGATAAAGCGTACACATTTTTTGACGTATACACTTGTGTCATTTTATGAAATAAATGAATTGTAGACGGATTTGACTATTTATATTGAACATGTCACATCATATTATGAAAATTCAACTCCTATTCCATTCAGACTCCATACGTTGGACCAAAATCTCAATTCCATCTACGAGGGAAGGATAACAAGATAGACTCAGCCCTGGAATCACAGCTTATAAAAGTGAGTGATTACCAATCAATACCTAGGTATTCTAATCTTTCATAGCTTTTAACTTGGTTATCTTTATTTTTCTACAAAAATTGTGTTTTGGCAAATTTCATTTATTTGTAGTTTCAACTATTTTTTTGGATTTCTACTACATTTATATGTGTGAGATTTTGTTTTCCATCATTAAATGAATTCAAGATTGCCTGTATAAAGTATACCATTCATTTTATTTTTGCCTGCTTAATCTTCTTTTTTTAGATTCCGCTCAGATAGTATTATTTCTTACATGTCTTTGCGCTACCTTCCAAAAAGATGGGTACTTGAATTCAATTCATCATTTTTATTATAATTAAACCCAAGTGTGATCATTAATACTGAATTAATGTGATCTGTTTCAGGTGTACTTCAAGACTCAGGATAACAAGTCCATAGCAGTGCTATCCCTCAACGTCGACCCCCAACCTCACGTCATCGATCAAACCTTCAGGCTCCAGCAGCCGGAACATTCCTTCCTTAGAAAGTCCATTCGTCTTCCATCGTTCCATCCTACCTCAGGTAACTAGGGCTTGTACATCCAAACCTGCTTTAGTGACCACCTGTCTACAGAGACCACACTTTTTGTTTCCCTTGTAAATGGTTTCTCATTGAAACATGTACTAAAGGAACCTGTCTACAAAGACCACTGTTTGTGTTTCCCTTTGGTGGTCGCTATAAACAGGGTTGAACTTCACACGTGTGATGCTAGGAAAGGAAAATAGTCATTCAAATTCTTAAAGATAAAGTTGAATTCTGGTCATGCTGTTACGGTATGAAATAATTTTTCTACAAGCAATTGGGAAAAATTGCTTACACTTTATAGTAAATTGCAGTTTGTGTTTGAAGTGCTCTTGTGGAGATATCATGCAATGATAAAATATTTGACTCATTTACTCTGAAAACCAAATGATCTGCACATGGAATATGGGTATATGGGACTACACACTCCAGGGACATGAATGTTCGAAAATGAGGACATTTGAATATTCTTCAAAACTACCACACCAGAAATCAGGAAAAAAGAAATACCATTAACAGAAATCAAGCTTCTCTTTGAATTGGCAACATGTTTAGAAGTTCGAAATTCTTGCTTTTCTTTGGAAATTTTATTGATATTTAAACAAATCGTTTTTGTCTATATACATTATTTTCAGCTATATGACAACTAACGTACGTGAATTGATTACAAAATTGTAGCTACAAAAGAAATATATAGCTTGACCAGCAACTTCAAGGAAAAAAGCTGATCAGTAAAGCCTTTTAAAAATTCCTCTGCAGAATTGAAGGAAGTATTTCTTCAACTCTTTTATCGTTTCGCTGTTAATAGTTTTATAATTTTCTGTTTGTCATCTCATAGGTGCTTCAAGTGTAACTAGTATCTATGTGAGGTGCAGTGATTCAAATGTCATATGTGACACTAAAAAGACGGTAAGTTTTGAATGAGATATTACAATATCGCAATTTCATATCTAATATAATTGCCATTTTTTCGAAAATCAGAAGGCAGGAGAATCGTGTAGTGGGCGGCGGGCTTTGAAATTACTGGCAAGTTTGGATGAGAAACAACATGTAGCAGAACACCATGATGGTCCTACACACTCAAACGAACATACTTATCTGTGTGTTATGCGATACAAACATTTGAAGTGCAGCATGCTTAAAGTATGCTTGAATGGCCCGCAGGAAACCACCATGATTTACCCCAGTATGTGGGTAAGGCCTTACTTCTAGATGAAGAGGTGTCATGGTTTTATGGATATTTCACCAGACTTTGAAACACGTGGTTCACGGTTTAAGTCTCACTGCTGTACTAATGTCCTTTGGCAAGACATTAGTCTGCATTTGCCACTCGCCACCCAGGTATAGTATGGGTACCTGGTAGAAATGTATTCATTAAATGATGCCTTAGAACAGCTGGGCTAAAGCCAGGGTAATAGTTTACTCTGTTGGTGCCTTGAGAATCTCATAGGATTGATATATATCATTTCTATAGCTAATTTTGTTAATACTATTTTTCATATTCCATTGTATTTGACTTTGGAAGGAAATAAAAGTTTGTTGAAGTATAAATCTAGTTGTTTTCATATTTGTTTGTCCCTGTATAGCATCCAGGAGAACCTCACGAGATCTTTCTCAAAGCAGCGTGCGGTGCGTCGCCCTCTATCAGAAAGTTCTATCTTCTCATCTACTCGTGAGTTCAGTCTTATTATCTGCTTTCATGATTGGACATGAATTAACTGTATTTCATGATTAATGAGAGGAATAATGTGTATGTGTTGAGATTTTTACACGTTTCATATTTGTGGTGGAGATTGCCCATCCAGATCAAAAGTTTTTTTTTTTAATTAACAAAATATTGAGGAATTAAAGGTTATTTTTAGTTCATGTCCATGACAGAAAATAAAGATTTGGATAACACCAAACCATCCACCCACTGAATATTCAGGACTACAAATAAATTGTATCCGCTGAACAAGTTTAAGCATATATTGTCCATTTGTAGTCTCAAAGGAGTTTTATTTGTTTATTACTTGAAGTTTATATCTCAGAACTCATAATCTTTTGTCATATTTGCTGACATCTGTTTCTCAACCTCTGAGCAGAATTTGTTGATGCCTTGTTGTTATGATCAAATAGTCACTAAGTCAAAATTGTTACAATTTATTTGTTCAACAAATCATAAATGTGAAATCAAAACAAAATTCTATTTTATGTTATCACTTTGTATATTGTAATGATAAATTCATTACTTTGCTGTTGTTTTTCGGTTTCTGAACTTACTTGTACCAAACTACTTTGTTTAGCTGTAAGGGGTTTGGCTCCAATAGCACATGTGGTATTATCTGTCCCCCTTTACCAACCAATAGTTTCTCTTCTTTTATATGTAAATATCATTGTATGAAATTTATTACTGCATTGCTGTCGGTAAATAAATCAAATCAAAGTGTACCATACTCTGGTCAATGTCTTTATAGGAGCCAGTACTTGTCCAGACCGCTACAGACATGGGAGTTCTTCATCCACACACTACAGAGGGTAGATGTAACGTGTGTAGAGGGTCAGACAGCACACATCACACTGGTCCTAAAGGGTGCTAGCTCGACCAGACAGGTGCAGTGCTTCACCTCTCATCCTGATGAGATTAAGGTATGTAACGAGAGAGAGGAAGGGGAGGGGAAGAGAGGGAGGGGGAGGGGGGGGGTAGAGGGTCAGACAGCACATATCACACTGGTCCTAAAGGGTGCTAGCTCGACCAGACAGGTGCAATGCTTCACCTCTCATCCTGATGAGATTAAGGTACATGTATGTAACGAGAGAGAGGAAGGGGAGGGGAAGGAAGGGAGGGGGAGGGGGGTAGAGGGTCAGACAGCACACATCACACTGGTCCTAAATGGTGCTAGCTCCACCAGACAGGTGCAATGCTTCACCTCTCATCCTGATGAGATTAAGGTATGTAACGAGAGAGAGGAAGGGGAGGGGAAGAGAGGGAGGGGGAGGGGGGTAGAGGGTCAGACATCACACTGGTCCTAAAGGGTGCTAGCTCCACCAGACAGATGCAATGCTTCACCTCTCATCCTGATGAGATTAAGGTATGTAACGAGAGAGAGGAAGGGGAGGGGAAGAGAGGGAGGGGGAGGGGGGTAGAGGGTCAGACAGCACACATCACACTGGTCCTAAAGGGTGCTAGCTCCACCAGACAGGTGCAATGCTTCACCTCTCATCCAGATGAGATTAAGGTATGTAACGAGAGAGAGGAAGGGGAGTGGAAGAGAGGGAGGGGGGGGGGGGGGGAGAGGGTCAGACAGCACATATCACACTGGTCCTAAAGGGTGCTAGCTCCACCAGACAGGTGCAATGCTTCACCTCTCATCCTGATGAGATTAAGGTACATGTTCGAATGAGAGAGAGGAAGGGAGGGAGGGGGAGGGGAAGGGAGGGAGGGGGAGGGGGTAGAGGGTCAGACAGCACACATCACACTGGTCCTAAAGGGTGCTAGCTCGACCTGACAGGTGCAGTGCTTTACCTCTCATCCAGATGAGATTAAGGTATGTAACGAGAGAGAGAGGAAGGGGAGGGGGGGGGGGGGGGGGTAGAGGGTCAGACAGCACACATCACACTGGTCCTAAAGGGTGCTAGCTCCACCAGACAGGTGCAGTGCTTCACCTCTCATCCAGATGAGATTAAGGTATGTAATGAGAGAGAGGAAGTGGAGGGGGG
>JAVYIG010005448.1:62500-136676 GCA_035222895.1 Strongylocentrotus droebachiensis
TGCACGCTACTGTTACGCTGCTTCTTGCATGCTAGCAAACAATTGTAATAGCAGTTATTGTTCATGCCCATTGGACTGTGCCTAGTGTTTTGCACGCGCTATTGTTAGTACCATCGCGTTAATCCGATTATCTCGTTATAAATCTGGCACTGGGGGGATTAGCCCTGTGGCAGGATAAGAGTTAATACATTTTTGTTGGTGTGTGATATTATGGATTCCTCTCAAAGTCCTGCCATTTTAAAGGAATTAATATCTGAATAAAATGTCATTAAATGTACATACAGAATGAGAATGAGCATACACTCTTCAAATTCACGAAGTGCAAATTTCAGTTAAATACAGTTAACACCTAATTTATTCATATCCCTTGTAAATTTGATGTTTTTTGTAACTCATGAATGACAGTTGGATTGGTTGAATAAGGGCCATTGTGAAATACTTTTAGATTTAAGCTTTGATATGTCACATTCTCAAGAAACATACGTTAATACAAATCAATTTTTAACATTCTGCAAATTTCAAAATTTGGTAAGGGTATGAATAATTTAGTTGTTAACTCAACAATCTATTCTTTACGGTAAGTTGTTATTTCTAAAAAGTTTCATTTTATTCCAAACCTAGTCCATATCAACATGGCATTTCTAATGTACAAGTTATTGGTATTGGCTACCAAATTTGTTATACTTTGTGTATTTACAATCTGTCATTGGCTTTACATGCATTCCTAGACAACAATATAAAGTGATCTGATGTAGTTTGAGAGTGTATGAATTCAAAGCAATTCATTCTTCTTGATTTTCATAAGTATATCCAAGTTCAAGTTCAAGTTTAAGTTTGTATTGTTCCACATTTTACAAAAAATATAGACAAACATATAAAGTAAAAAATTATACAATACAATTGTAGTATATATGAGCACGTCTCAATGATTCTCAATTCATATAATAGAATGTGAGGAACCTACATGTATTAAAAAGCAGTGCTTGTATATTATAGGTTCCTGGAAAAATAATTAATGAAGATGGTAAAAAAAGTCTAAATAGCATACCTGCCAATCATTCCTACTTTGGAAAAATAATTAATGAAGATGGAAAAATGATTACCAGTTTTGAGTACTTCATTTAATGTTATGATTCTCTCTTTCTCAGAACACATCTTAGGGGGTCAGTGACACAAAGACATAACTCCATTTTCGCCATTTTTTAAGAAGAAGTGGTCGATGTGTCGCTGAGCACTTGGCCTTAATGGGTTAAGTCTATGTTTAACTAGCCATTAACTTCAATGGGTGTTAGGTGGAGTTAAGTCTTTGTGTTTCCTGGAAAGCCCAAATTTTTCTGAACATTTTGATATCAAATACTCATTTTGGCAAAATATGGAGTTACGTCTCTGAAGCCTTGATCTGTACAACAAGTACAGTGGAACCTCGTTATATTCCTTGGAACCATAGAAATAGCCTTGTATATCAGGAATCTTGTTATATCAGGGTAAAGAATCTAAAGAATACAAACAGCTGAGACCAGTGAAATCACCTTGTTATAAATAACAGATACCTTGTTATATCAGAGCTCTTACAGTAATAATGAGGTTCCTATGTATATGAGATAGAGTGTATTCTTAAATTTGCCTTGGGGAAATTTCCTGTAAAAGGTATGACCTATATGTAGTGTGCGGCGTTTGGTTTTCTCACATTGTGCTATGAAAAAATGTTTTAATGCATATACATGTACATGTAAGTAAACAAGTGAAGAAGTAATGGATTAAAGCAGGTGCATGACTACATTTAAAGTGAAGGTTGAGTTCTGGGGAGAGGTGAAAAATAATTTGTGAGCGTTATCATTTTTATTATGCAAGTGTGGAAGAACATCAGATATAACATGGTCCCTGAAAAGCCATGCTTTTCAAATGCCTTCATATTCTAAATATGACAAGTAACACCTTAAGAATGAGGCCTGATTTTTATGCCACATTTTCATGTAGTCCCAGATACATATTTCTGTGTACAGTGCTTGTTACTTTACCAAGATCATATCAGCCACCCCCCCCCCCCTTCTGTCTTTTGAAGGTTAGCTAAGACAGTATTATATAGATTGCTAACTTACTCATGTATTTATGTGAATCGTGAAGGATACCGACTTCAGACATGGGTTGTTACCAAATGGATTATCAAAATCACCTTTATTTTACAGTTCACTACTGGTCTCCATGTATATCATTTATTTTATACAGTATGATATATTGTTGAATGCTCATGTTTCATCGTCTAACTTAAACATCACCTTGATTTGTGTTTCTCAATGAAGAAAAAAACCTTGATTGTTTTCCCCTCCAAAATTGATCAATATGCAGAAATGGAATTGCAGTACATGTATATGTAGTATGGAATTTAAATTGGATGATTGCAATTGAATCTTACCCTCTCTAAGTTAATGAATTCATGTAGAATTACATGTACATGAACTACAACAATACATTGATAACAATCTCTAGCATTCCAAAATGTTATTAGTTTTTAAAAGATACAAAAAATGGTATTGACACAGAACAAAAAATAATGCTTTGTCATAGTAACTACTGTTGTGCACGATTGGAGAGCTGTAATGTTTCATTGTGTGATACTTGTATGATTTGTAAATAAGAATGAATGTGTTTTTATGCTGACGTCACATTGTGTGAATGTGAGATTAAATAAAAGAGAAAAACATAGATCTTGTTCACCAGACTGTGATGTTAAAGGGAGTGTATCATTGTTGCAAAGATTTCAAACATCATATAGAGTATAGACTCTTATTGAGGGTGTCTTCATCTGGTTGACGCGTGGCTGGACTGTGGATCAAGTGGTTCACAGCTCAGCCATGACACTAATGTCCTTTGAAAAGGCATTAATCTACATTTGCCACCCAGCACCCAGATGTAGACTGTAGTGAATGAGTATGTAGCAAGAAGTAATTTCATGACTGCTTTCAGTGCCTAAGGGCTGCTTGAATAAAATTCTGCTTTGTAATTAATAGTCCCAAGACCAATTTGAAGGTAAATCAATTGCTAAGATTGATATTGTTATAGATCCCTAGTGTTGAGTTTTGCACTACATAGTCAAATTATTTCACAACCCACCTGAAATTCATGTTAGAATCTTATGCCTGATTATTACACCAAAAGTCATTTCCCAGTTTTTCTGATTATTTTGAAGGGCTACTTACTATTTATTGAATGGAATTTTCTCCTATGATATACCATTGTATTCATACAATATTTTTGGCCTCCACAATAGACACAGCACCTTTAATGACACAGAGAACTATTTAAGCTTTAAGCTTGTCTGGAGTACATGAAAGAGATGTTTACTCAAGGCACCACATGAATAGTGTTTTGACTGAAAATACGAGTTCAGGGGTAACGAGGACCCAGAGTGATTTTCTTCAATTCATTGTAAACGGCATGATGTGTGTGATATGGCATGGTTTCATTATACTGTCGCATTGCTTCACTTAATCTTTTGTGTGTGTGGTTTATTCAGTACATTATTCAGTACTTTCTTTCTCTCCCTCTTTATCAGTCCTTTTTTCAAGACCATACTTTTTTTCTTTATATTTTGATATTTTCTTTCTTCTCAACCCCCCCCCCCCTTCTACAACGACTATCTCTTGGTCTCTCTTTCTCTATCAATCAATGTTTCTATATTAAATCTCCCTATCTCGTCATTTTCCTCTCAGTCTCTCTCTCTCTCTCTCTCTCCCTCTCTCTCTCTCTCTCTCTCTCTCTCTCTCTCTCTTTATTTCTCTCTTTATCCTATCTACATCTTTTCCAAAGGTATCATTCATGTCTCATTATACCCCTCCTTTCTTTAAGTCCCCCTCTCTCTCTCTCTCTCTTACTCCTCTCTCCCTCTCTCTCTCTCTCTCTCCCTCTTTATCTCTCCCTCTGTCTGTCTCTCCTATATCTCATGCACGCGCACATACACTGTCCTAATTTTAAACAAAATATACATAATTACCTACGTTTCTATAGCAACTTGACATAATGGACAAGTTGAAATGGTCCATTAAATACAACCCGGATATATTTACAGTTATCCACCGTGAAAACCGCGCCATATTTTAGAGCCAAATTGAGTAAAGTTACTGATTGACAAATTTTTATTACCTGACACGTTTCGTAAAAACTGCTGAGCCACAAAGTATTTAATTATAATGTTGTGTTTCTTAGGCATACAATACCCTGGTGGAAACAAAACACACAATGAAATCGTCCTATAATGCCGATTGTTTCCCTCTTTCATTATCGCTTTCTTTTCATTTGTATTTTATAACACAATTCCAGACATTTTTCCAGTTTTACAAGGAGGCAATATATGCGTTCCTTTGTTATAACTTTTACATGCAGTACTTTATTAGCAAGGATGAAAGGAATTGAGAGGGGCGAGTTTAAATGTATCGAACCTCCGCCCCTTCTCGCTCTCTCTCTCTCTCTCTCTCTCTCTCTCTCTCTCTCTCTCTCTCTCTCTCTCTCTTCTACTCTGTTCTGCCAAAATAATTCCAAGTATAGATTATTATTTAATGGTATATTTATTCAAAATCTGCCTCGCAGCCTATATAGGCTTAGATGCTGCTTTCCCCAAGAAAGATTACCGAGTCAGAGTCCTTTTTAGGACTCCTCAACCCTCTCTCTCTCTCTCTCTCACACACACATGGTGCACCCGCAAGCCTACTGTATATATAGGCTTAGTTGTACAATTTTGTTTAAACAAATAAAAACTAAAATGCATAGAACAGTTACACAATACTATACCAACACAAAATTTCATGAATAAAAGAATGAGACCGCGATTCGGCATGGTAAATTTGAATCATAATCAACATTATAAGTATAATCCAATTTACTAATTTTCCGTCAGAATGAAAAGAAAGAAGAAATAGCAAAGGTAAAATTCACTGAGAAGAGAAGGGAAAAGGTATACGGGTCAAAATAGAAGTGAAAAAAATGACCTGAATGTAGATCGAGGGCTTTAGTAGAATATGTCAATGTTTTCTGTTATTGTATATTTTTTGTATTAGTATTTGTTTTGCGTGTGTGTGTGTGCTCTGACCCGTCGCAATGATTTTTGTATCGAACATGTTACAAGCACATACATAAAGCAAAGATTGTTTGGTAAGTCTCGATTTCGCATTCAGCAGAAGAAAGAAAAAAAAAGTTCCTTTCAGATGTTTATTATCTTGCCCTTCGGATTTCAGAACTATATATTATGACACCATCATTCAATGCCTCGACTTCCATTCTTCCATTATTACCTCCAGACCTACTTGTCAAAGCTAAAGCACAGCCAAGTGGCCCGAGGGGGGAAATGAATACAATACCCTGCTTATTACACAGACCACCACGCGCATAATCATATTAATAAACGAAATCCACCGTGAGAGAGAGAGAGAGAGAGAGAGAGAGAGAGAGAGAGAGAGAGAGAGAGAGAGAGAGAAAGATAGAGAGAAGAAGAAAAAAATTGAAATGGAGTTGAGCCAGAGTCACATACGGGTTGATTACTATATTATGGACTAAGCTTGACACGCGTTAGAATTTAAATTGAAAACCGGGCGCCATCATATGGTAAAACTTCGCTTGTGTTTATAAGTGACAGAATCGTTTTATTCCCCTATAGTTGTTACTTTGAAGCTCTTGTTCCAGCGACTTTTGTTTTCATCGCTATCAAGTATCATTTCACCGTTGAACCCAAGCTGTGGAACGCATCAGGAAGTGGTCGTTTTATATTACGCTTATAATATCACCTTTGCCCATGTTCATGAGCTTCGGGGTTTTACAGCAGTGTGTTTTTGTATTGAATACAGCTAGCTAGCAGACGACTGCAGGCAGCGAACAAAAGACGCGCGCGGTCCCATATTTTCATCTAGCTGACTCCTGGAGGGGCCGAACGGGTTGCAAGGCAAGCCTGAATATATTTTGACATCTTATTTCATCTCAGAAGGAGGCCTCCATGCCTGAACATCACTCGTAAGTATGCTGTATTATTATCTTCTTCCTCTACAAGAAATACAATTAAACGGTAGATATATTTTCATCGCGGTTGTTTATTAATTGTGGATGAGAGGAAAGGCTGAGCAATAAATGAGTCTGTATTTAGCTTCACGTAATTCCTGTTAAACTATATTTAAAAAAGTTGTTGATGTTGTGTGGGAGATTTTAACATAAAGATGTACCATTAAGCGACTCATATATGCATTTACATACTTGTGTTAATGAAAATATCAGCTTCATGGAGTTCGATAAAATGCTCCAGCAAAATGTTACAGGCCACATCATCATGATCTACAACGTGCATTAATGAGGAAAGAATGAAATGTGTATATCCTCGTCAAATACGTGATCATCATGTTTATCTCTGACTTGTTGTCATTACTGACTGAGTGATAAATATTGATAGACCACTTGACTATTTACTAATTCGATTGATTAAACGTTGATAGATTCGTTTAGTAACAACATGCATTGTCAGGTTTGTTTTTCTCGCACCCAGTATAATATGGGCATTTCAACATTTCATTCATTTTCAAAGGAAAAACCATACCGAGTTGCAATGTATTAATTCATTGCAACTCGGTAATTAATTTATAGCGATATAATTGTGTCGTTATATCGCTATAAATTAAGGGTTCGAACCTATGCCATATAACAATTTGCAGTCCACAATAGATAACCGCTAAGGTAATAGTTGTGCGGGTTTACTTTTTTTAAACATACCTTTCATCTTCCCATTTAGAGTAATTGGCTTCGGATCCATGGCAAATTTAACAGCATAATCAATTCATTTTCTTTGTCCATGTCAGGTTGTGCGTTTATTTAGCTAGCAATTTCATAGTTCATCGTCCACAAAAACCTTCCTACGAAAATGCGCTGAGTGGGTCCGGCAAAATTGAAGGGGGCAACAGTCGTAATCTTCTCGATGGAAATAATGCACAGATTGGAGGGTGTGGAAGGGGGTTATATATAGTGTCCTCTTGACCCCTCCCCCTCCCTACCCCTACCCGTCCCTCTCCCTCTCTTTTTCTCTCCCCTTCTTCTCCCACCCCCTCTCTCTCGCCCCTCCCCCCCTCTCTCTCTCTCTATCCATCTCTTTCTCTCTTTAATCATTTTGCCAATGTTGCTAATGTCTTACATGCATGTAATGGTGTTAATGTCTCGCATGTATGTAACGAGGCAGGTCTGGATAATGATATGCAAACCTCACTATTTGAGCTTTCTTTAGTTTCTGAAGCAGATGTGTTAAAGGAAATATACAGCCTAAAGAATAAGAAATCGGTTGGTTTGGATGGGATCAGTTCTTACATATTGAAAACTTGTGCAAAAGAAATCTTTAGAATTATAGCATACCTTATTAATAAGTCAATAACTGATGGGGTAGTTCCTCGCCAGTGGAAGATTGCAAAAATTATACCATTGCACAAAAAAGGTGACAAATGTCAGCCAGATAATTACAGGCCAATATCATTACTGCCCTGTGTTTCGAAACTTTTGGAGAGGGTTGTTCAAAAACAATTACTTAATTACTTGAATGACAATGATGTATTAGTGAAGGAGCAATCGGGCTTTAGATCGAAACATTCCACAACTACTGCACTTATTAAAGTAACTGATGAATGGCTTGAAGCAATTGATCAAGGGAAATATACTGGGTGTGTCTTTGTCGATTTACATAAGGCATTCGATACTGTCAATCACCAAATTCTAATTAAAAAACTTTCTGATATTGGAGTACAAGGTACCTCATTAAGATGGTTTCAGGATTATCTAATGAAAAGACGTATTAGAACTTCCATAGGACAAACATTGTCAGAAGAATTATCCCTTGATTACGGCGTACCTCAGGGCTCAATACTGGGGCCACTGCTATTTTTAGTTTTTATAAACGATCTGCCTAGGTCTTTCACGAAATGCAATTTGCACTTTTATGCCGACGACACGGTTATGTATTATTCCCACAAAGATGTAGATATGATTCAATCAGTTTTAAACGAGGAGCTAGGACATCTACAATCTTGGATGAATGCAAATAGACTCTCTGTGAACTCCAGTAAAACAGTATGCATGCTTTTAGGGACAAAGTTTATGCTTTCTAAGCATGATATTCTCAATTTAGAGATAAATGCCACTAAGCTAATTCAAGTAAAATGTTTCAAATATCTTGGAGTAAATGTAGATTGTAAACTTAAGTGGAATATTCATATAGAGCAATTGAACAAAAAAATTGGGAAAATGATTGGTTTCTTGAGGAGATTGAGGTATTTTATTAATGAGTCAAATCTGAAACTAATTTATACATCTGTTATTATGCCTCACTTTGACTATGCAGATACTGTTTGGCAAACTGCAAATAATAATCATTTTGATCAACTTCAGAAACTTCAGAATCGGGCAGGAAGAATTATTCTTCGGGTTAAACCTGGTGAACATATATCTATTCAGCAGATTCACGATACCTTGGATTGGGAAACCCTAAAATCTCGACGTCGGAGACATATGTGTTCGTTACTGTTTAAAACATTTCATGAGCTAGCACCTAAATATATGACTGATAAATTTGTATTTAACGAAAAGTGTTACGGGCTAAGATATAATGACAATTTAATGCTTCCGAAACCAAGAACCAATCAGTGTAAACGTACATTCTTATATCGTGGATCCGTGTTATACAATGAACTACCTATTAAGCTCCGTCAGTTAGGCACACTAAATTTGTTTAATAAACATGTTCAAAAATACTTCAATTATTTTGATATCTAAATTTCGCAATCCCATTGGCTTTTGCCATAAACATAATCAATTTAATAACAGACTAAATTAGATAATGTGTAGAATATTTTAAAACTAATTAAGTTAATTGTTTGCTGGGTGGGTGATAAGGGTGGGGTCGTATTTTGTTACATTAGGGATGGTAGGGTATATTTGAATAGATTTTAATGCTTTTTGTTAGTGTTTTTTGTTTAATTTAATTTAATTTGATTTAGTTAAGTTAAGTACAAGTACAATGTTTTTTTATTTATATATTTTTAATTACGACTTACTATTTTGTTATATCATTACTTATTATAGTATCATTATATATATATTGGACTCCATGGAAGAACAGAGCCATTAGGTTAATGGCTCTGAAATGGACTATCCAACCGTTTTATCATTCTATCATTGTTATATAAGTCTTTGATTTTGTTATATTGTGTTATTGTTTTTTATGATGATTTTCGGAAATAAAACAAACAAACAATCTCTTGCTTTCTTTCTTTTTTCCCATTTTCCCTCATTTATTCTGAGGGGCACGAAGGTGCGCTACAGCGAACTTGTATAGCCCATGATAAATTAAGATTATCAACTACATTAACAAAAAGATAAAGCTGCATGATAAATGTATAGCCGTGTTAGTCTTGTAAAAAGGAGAAAATAAAAACGTGGTTTTTTTGCAGGTAGGGAAACAAAACAGTGCGGTCTATGTAGACAGGTTCCCTCTGCGCAAGTGGTTGCTAAAATCAGATTGGACTATACTTAATTTGTATTATTCTTCAAATTGATACGATCGACATGATAATTCAATCATAACGTACAAACATCGCAGGTTTTATCATTTCGTGCCATATACCGTTTGTTTTCAATCTACTGTCGCTGATTCATTGATAATTCGTTCTTTCTGCGTCATCAATGGTGACCTAGAAATTAAAAAGAATCGATATACAGTTATTGAGTTATTGTACGTTTCCAAGAAGGAGAATAAGGTGTGATTGACCAACTAATTCCACCTGTACATTTCGAAACCATAAGTTGCTCTCTCCGACCCGAGAGCTTTCCAGAGAATTACGCTATACCAGCAGCTTTTGTATGTAAGGTGAATTCCTTTAACAGGAATATAATGATTGTTACATTAAAGATTAATCATCTAGTGAGTAAATGAGGGGAAAATACCAGCTTGAATTTGACTTTCATTAAAGTATCATGATTTTGATTCACAGATAATAGGATTTGATAAAATTGAATAGATGAAGTGTTTTAATTAAAAGTGTTTTGAAATTCATATCAATGCGAAGGAGAAGCCTTACTTCCCTCTTCAAAATATGTTTGGGGCCCGCAGTTATCATCTCTCTATAAATTTTAATTTGAGATCCAGATTTTCTGCCTTCAGCTGTCCTTCGTAGAGCGTCAAGATTCGCGACGTCACATGCGAGACACAGCTAGCCACAAAATTGCATCTTACGCCTTTCCATGATATTTATATGATTTTTCAGCAAATTATTCGTCTTTTTCAAGACAAAATCTTTCCATCCATCTATAATGTGTCCATAATTTCAGTTGTCGTGACTTTTCTTCGGGTGATTACTTTAAATTATAACATGTTAAAAGATTACACTGATACATTATAGGAACAAGACAATTCGAATGATACCATGCATGACATTGTTTTGTATACAACTTTATACAGGTTATTTTCTACTCTTGTATAATTGAATAAATGAATATCCTGATGACTTTGAAAGTCATTAAAAAAACTATTTTCATCAATCAACTTATGTTCCATCATCATGGCAGTTTTAACCCGTTGACAGCTGAATTCATTCATAGTCATAGGCTTAATACATGGGCCACCTGATTCCAATAGGCAATGTGTTGATGATGGATGATGAATATGACTGCAAGGATATAGTCGAATTTAAGCCGTTTATTCACGGAATATTAGTCATTGAATATATTGAAGCGATACCATTTTTTAATAACCATTATCGTTATTTATCTTCATGATTTTAATATACCATCATCAATCAGTCACCCTGTTATATTGATGTGTCTCTGTATTCTCGATTAAATTGTCCAAAGCCAATTAGAAAAACTTCAGCGACTCAAAAGGGAGGGCTTTCTCTCGGCCATTTTATATAATTTTGCATCACCGCCACGGGGTGAACACTATTCTGGGTCTAGTGGTTGTGCACCCCCCCCCCCCCCTAATGTCGCCGACGCGAGTAAATGGCGGGTTTAAGAATTTAATTAGAGGGTGTACCATGCGGTGTGCTCTTCGATGGATTATTGCACGGTTGAGTTCAGTGAATTTAGATCCAATTCATTATTGGCACACATGTCTTTATTGAATATACACGTTGTTTTAAATGTTATTGGTGATGTTGTTTGGTAGATATGATGGTCATGTGACTAGACTAATTAGTATAGATTTGATAATGTATTGACATTACTTACAACATATTTCACATCTTCGTAAATTTAGCTCAATTACTATTTAGGTTTGTCTGACTTTCCCTTAGAATGAAAGATAAACATTGACCTGACAGTTTAATTAAAAAATGTTAAACGTTTAGTAGCCTACAGAAAAATTGAATTGGTTTTCGATGAGATTATCAAGAACAATCTATTCATGCCAAGATATTATTATTTCTAAAATCAACCATAATATATCATAACGATAAAGTGTGAGATCAGAGTAACATTATTCAATCGCCATTATAATTATATAGTGTCCTCAAATCATCAATTTTCCATTTAAGTTTTCATCATAAGCCCAAAGTCAACCAGTACCTTTAAATCGCTAACATGACATGTTGTTTACTGATATTGGATGGGGATCGCGAAGACCTGGTAAATGCTTGTAATTCATATTTTATACAAGCAAGGTCTTTTACAATTTTGAATTATTACCCCCCCCCCCCCTCAACCTCCCCAAACAAAGAAATAATGATTGTACTTTTGCTGTGATACAGATATATATTGGACTATCATGGCCAAAGACGAGAGAGAGAGAGAGAGAGAGAGAGAGAGAGAGAGAGAGAGAGAAACCGCATGAAATCGTTTTCTACGTAACCAATATAATAAGCATAGGGGGAACAAAGACCAATATAAACCAGATTAATATTCCGGTATTTATCGCAGAAAAGGACAAGGATGGACTGGTCCTATTGCGATTAATGTAGAGGCGTATGAGGGAAGATAATCCTATTAATTATGTCGATGTTCCCTTCAATATTGATCTCATTGTTTCCTCGACGCAAGAAGATCGCATGGTCGTAATTGGAAAACGTGCTTTTAATTTGATATGACTCGATGAACACGCCAGATCAGTTTATTGTTTATAAATTGGGGATATTTGGATAGGGTTGGAGAAAAAACGATGGTTGCCCATTCGAAGCTTATGTTCTAATTGAATCTCTGATCATAGATTCATACTAGACACGAATGGTGGTAATTAGTTGATTTATAATCAAGTCTATTAAGGGCATGTTTTGTTTGATCCAGCAAAGTCTATGTGGAGGAGGATTTACTGCACATGTTGTGGGTTGGATTATAAAGGGTTAACTCGCATTTGGTGATGAATTATGACTACTAGATTATTGCGCTTTTATTCTGCCATGTTCAACAGTGAATGTAAAATAATTTAGGCTTTACGAATATTTTGTAACGGACAAAAAGCTTTGTTTGATTTCAAGATTAGATTAATATATTAATAGCTGTGGTTTTGGTAGTTGGAGTGAGTTGAAGTTTGGAGAGAACTACAGCCTTGTCGATATGACTGAAATCAATATAAACACCATTGCAAAAGCTTTCAAGAAATCAACTCGAGGGTAATTTCAATAAACGTAACATAACATAATATCATTCTAATGTTCGAACGTAAAATGTTCAAAAGGTGACGTACAGGGCTTTTAAAATTTCATCGTCATTATATTGCATCCCCCAAATGAAAATGAACGAGCAAGCAAGTGCACGGTAGGGGGCACGTACCCCCCCCCCCCCGATCTCTCACTGTCTTTTATCAAAACTATACATAACAGTCATCTGATGGAAGTCATGCAGTATTTATATATGTATATATGAAGACATGTGGGAGATACATGTATGCATTGGCATAATGAGGGGTTTAGTCATGGGATGGTTGTAATTCAAAGCTATCGAAATTCAAATTTATGGATTATTCTTTCCTGGGGACCTAGTGACGAGGTATCCATTAACCTGCATTTTTTATTGCTATGTCAGGCATTTCTCTGGCGCCTTCAGGTTGTCAAGAACAACATTTGTTTAGTAAACCGGTTTATTAGGAGAGGATGAGGAAGAGATCCTCAATATGCACACGTTGCAACTCTATATTTATCCATGTTCCTCATTTTATTTTATTTCTTTACCTTTCACAAGGGTGGATGCCTCACCCCGATCGCATTTGTGTTCGTATACTCTTTATAACCTCCTTCTCTCTTTGTTTTCATCTTTTATAGAAAATTCTGCAAATGTCATCATCCTACGTTGGCAACAATATGTGACCTAACATCTAAAAGCAAGCCTCCACTTTCAGGTCAAGTTGAACCATCTTTATCACCTCCGAAACCACGAACATCCACCGAATCGGCATCAATCACCATGTCACGTGATCAGTCACCGTGTTGTTTGCCCTTCACTGATTGGCTAGACTATACCTTCACCGTACTGAGCATGCGCATCGGTGGTTACAAAGAACTCGAGGACGAATCACCGCAACACCGTACGCTCAACATCCGTTACCATGACGACGATCGAGAGTGGGTGGAGCGTCATCTTCAGCCGGTGGTGCAGGAGCGATTGTCCTTCTTCCACGCAGTCACCTATGGCGACAAAACACTGCACCGGGACGCCTTCGTCTTCGATCATTTCAAAGACGATCTCGAAGCGAGCTTCAAGACCGTGTTCGTCATCAGTAAATCATCCCTTGCCGACGTCGACTTCGTAGCCATGGTGCGACAATCGTTTCATCACATTAACCGAGTGAAACTCAAGAAGGTGCTCCTGCTCTTCCTCGACCCTCCCGGAGACATAGCCCTACCATACGGTGTCAAGTATTACGTGGACAAACATATGCCGTACTTGACATGGCCAGAGAGTGAAGGGAAAAGGGAGTATTTCTGGAAGAAGTTTGTAAAGTGGACATCGATTAATAAGAGATTGGCCTCTTCTCTCCCAGAAAGGTGCTATCTTCATTCTCCTTGGCGTCAATAGTTTAATCGTGAGGCCCGAAATGGAGTAACTAGTTCTGTTATGAGATGGTGACGTGGATCCTTAATGATCGGTTGAGAGCGTACACGTGACCAGGAATTTATTTTGCCTAACACTTTATTTTGATAATGACCGGCCATTGGTAAAATCATGTTATAAAACATCATTTTGTTACACAAATAAAACACATCATTTTGTTCGGGCATTAGTAAAATTACCCACACTCCGTACCTTCTAAACAGTCCAAATACCCTCGGCTATCGCCTCGGGCGTGTTAGACTGTTCCAAATGTACCTTGTGTGGGTAATTCTTACTAATGCCCACACTGCTGTGTATTATTTGTATATTATACTTGATCAGGGATTATTATTCTATGATGGGTTATAATTGTTTTTTAAGATGATGACGTGGATCCTAATTGGTTGAAAGCGTACACGTGACCAGGCTTTTATTTTGCCTAACGCGTAATTTGGATAATGACCGGTCATTATCCAATTCTAATAGCCGGTCATTATCAAAATCATGTTATAAAACATTATTTTATAAAATAAATAAAACATAATCTTATAAAACAAAAATACACATCATTTTGTTCGGGCATTAAAACAAGGATTTAATGATGTACGCGACTTTAATCTTCTTGAAAGCATTTTAATTAAATTGTAGAGCAAAGCAAATTAAATTGCCCTGACATTTTTTTTATCAAATTAGGCAAACTAATATGTAGTTGATCTTCATTGATTAGCAAAATATTTCGGCATACTTTTCATCATACCATAGCCCCCCCCCCCCCCCCCCCCAGTTAGTTCATTCCGTTAAACACATAATGCTAGTTAGCTCACATCTTTTACCCCCCTTTTTCATGGGCACTAACAGTTTATATACATCATTTATATTACGTAGAGTTAGAGTTCTCCGGGTCAGTAGCGATAAAGCTGCGTAGAGAAATGAAAAGGCATGACATTCCTCAACTACTATTGAAGTTGTCATCTTAGATTATATAATGAATTATGCCTCTCTTGCCAAAATATATAGTGCAAATGTATTCAGATTTACAGCAGCTTGTGTGTAACCGTATCGGGAATAGCGACGAAGAATGTACAGATGTTTTCGTTGAGAAATACATTAATTTTGATCATTTGTCATTGTTTGTCAATAGTCAGTCAACATAAATTCAGACAAGTAGAGGTCTATTAGGCGATGTAAATTTTACCATAAATTCAAGTTGAAACTTTAATCTAATTTCAGGGGATAATTTGTTAAAATGATATCGTTAAATTCTTAAAACGTTTTGATAATAATAGGAGGCATGTCTTGACCTCCATTGTAAGTTATTATAGGTCTGGTTTGCCATAATTTCGATTATAAATTCTTCTCGTTCTCTTTAACAGATCAACAAGTAATGGGAAAGACTTTTGGTTTCTTCTCAATTCATGCCCATTTTAATTATTCCTTCTCTTGCTTTATTTCAATTCCTGTCTAGACTTAATTCGAGAGACCTTTTTGCTAATTGCTTTAATGTGATTCGGCCGCAGCATTGAAATGAAAAAATGTTATGATATTCGATTACTTCTTTTAACAATACTTTATTTTTGTATGGTATAACGAAAGAGAGGTCATACGAGAAAAATCAATGAAAGAAACTAAGGAAACATTAAATGGTGAAATTGAGTACATTGATAATGAAGACAGAAAGGATAGAGGGAGAAGAAGAAGAACAAGAACAAGAAGGGGAGCAAGAACAAGAAGGAGAAGAACAAGAAGATGGAAGAAAGAAGAAGGAGAAAGTAGAGAAGAAGAAGAAAAAGACAACACCAAATAGAAGACCTAAAAAAAGGAGAAGAAGGAATAGCAGAAAAAAGGACTAACAGGCATCCAGTGCAAAATCATTGATGCCTGTATTAACGTATAGTACCAGTTCCATGATTTAATAATAATAATAATAATATAACGCACTTACATGTACATTGCGCTAGTAAGACTATTCCGAGGCGCACTTTATAATTAAGATTTAAGAAGGTCAAAAAGAAGTTTAAAAAAAAGTAAAATATAGACTACAAGATAAAAACATTTCAATCTCAAAATATTGAGCATTTTTCAGGCTTGAAACCCTGTCGCTACTTGTGCTCGTTTGTCATGCTTATGTGTATATACAGGATGCTTCATTAAAGTGACAGTTTTTAATATGCCATTGTGTATTCATTTTGTACGTATTTATGTAATTGCAAATTGATTTTGTTTCCATTAAAATAAACAAAATAATGTTTTTAATTCGTATTTTATTATACATTTGATATCAATCTAACATGTCAACTCCTTTTATTGTTGTAGGAGTGCGTGTGTCGTCCAGCCTCTTGTTTTGGACAGACATCGTCGTAGAGGGTGCAGTTGATATTTTGTGACTGAAATAGAATTGAGCGAGAGAAGGGAAATTTGTAGCAAGTCAAGACCATCAGCATTGGGCGGTGCAGAGAAAGATCAGTGATGTGTTAGGCCCCCCCCCCCCCCCCCAAAAAAAAAAAAAAAAATGTTAAGCGTCCTGGAGGAGGTCCTTTTTTTTTCCTTCAAAATGGCCGCTTGGTACATTTTCCCTGACAGTCGGACTTTTTTTCAAGATTAACTTTTAAATTGCCCTGACATTTTCTTAATCAAATTAAGCAAACCTACATGTAGATGATCTTCAAATTAGCAAAATATGTCGGCATACTTTTCATCATACCAGAGCCCCTCCCCCCCCCCCCCCGTACTTGTTCCTTCCGTGAAACACATAATGCTAGTTAGCTCATATGTTTTACCCCCCCTCCCCCATTTTTCATGGGCAACAGTTTATATACTTCATTTATATTATAGAATTAAATTAGAGATAGTGCTTCTCCGGGTCCGTAGCTGCGTAGAGAAATGAAAAGGCATGACATTCCTAAACTAGTATTGGAGTTGTCATCTAAGATTATATAATGAATTCCTCTCTTGCCAAAATATAGTGCAAAATTGCAAATGTATTCAGATTCACAGCAACTTATGCGAAGAATGTGAAGATGTTCTTGTTGAGAAGTGTATTAATTATGATAATTATTATTGTTTATAAATAGTCATTTAAAATGAATGCAGAAAAGTGTGGGTCTACTAGGTGATGTGAATTTGACCTTGAATTCAAGTTGAAAATTTAGTCCAATTTCAGGGGAGAATTGGTCAAATTGATAAAGTTGAATTCTTAACACTTTTTTGACATAAAATCTTAGAAGAGATATTAGGAGGCCTGTCTTGACCTCCATTGTAAATCATTAAAGGTCTGTTTTTCAATAATTTCTAGTAAAATTTCTTCTCGTTCTCTTTAACAAAGCAACAAGTAGTGGCAAAGACTTTTGGTCACTTCTCAATTCATGCTCATTTTAATTATTAATTCTCTTACTTTATTTCAATTCCTGTCTCTATTTAATTCGAGAGACCCTGTTGCTTAAATGCTTTAATGGGATTCAGTCGCAACGTTTGGAAATTAAAAATATATATATTCAATTAGTCCTTTTAATTTTACATTATTTTTTAATGGAAAAACGAAAGTGAGTTCATGAGATAAAAGGAAAATAAGGAAACATTAAAAGATGAAATTTAGTATAATGATAATGAAGAATAAATGAAGAAGGAGAGAAGGAAGAAGAAGAAGAAGAAGAAGAAGAAGAAGAAGAAGAAGAAGAAGACGGAGAAGAAGAAAGAAAGAAAGAAAAGAGGACAAGGTAGAGAAGAAGATGAAGAAGAAGACATCAACAAAAAAGGAAAAGGAGAAGAAGGAAATGGAATAGCAGAAAGGAAAGAAGTAACACTAAAAAAAAATCAGTGCAAAATGATTGGCTGTATTAACCTATATAGCACCATTTCTATGATTCAATTATGATAATAACAATAATAATATAACGCACTTATATTGCGTCATAAAACTATTCCGAGGGATACTTTATAATTAAGGAGGTCAGAAAGAAGTAAACATCACAAAATAGACTCCAAGATAATACAATTTCAATCTCAAAATATTGAGCATTTTTCAGGCTTGAAACCCTGTTGCTACTTTGTGCTCGTTAGTGATGCGTTATGTGTATATACGGGATGCTTCATTAATGTGACAGTTTTTAATATGCCATTATGTATTCATTTTGTATGTATTTATGTAATTGCAAATTGATTTTGTTTCCATTAAAATAAACAGAATAATGTTTTTAATTCGTATTTTATTATATATTTGATATCAGTCTGACATGTCAACGCCTTTCATTGTTGTAGGAGTGTGTTTCTATGTCGTACAGCCTCTTGTTTTGGACAGACATCGTCGTAGAGGGTGCAGTTGATATTTTGTGACTGAAATATAACTGAGCAAGAGAAGGAAAATATGTATAAGTGTAGCGAGTCAACACCATTCGAATTGGGCGGTGCAGAGAAAGATCAGTGATACGGTGTTAGAGTAAAGTCAACTTGCTTCTAGCTAGCTAGATACAGAACTTATCTCCGCCTAGTCCTCTTTCCCTTGCTATCGCTCCCCCACACTTCATTTATCTCTCAGTCGTACTCACCTCCTCCCCCACCCCAAACACAAACATACTTCCTTTCTCCCCCTCTCTCCCTCGTTCACCCCTCCCCCAAACACAAACATACTTCCTTCCTCTCTCTCTCTCTGTCTCTTCCTCCCCCCCCCCCCTCTCTCTATTTTCATTTCCCCTCCCATGTTTGTCCCCATCTTATATACAAAAAGACATCCATCAGATAGAGAATAAATGTGTGGAACCTTTATCAGCAACAAGGTATAAACATAGTTGTAATAATAATAATCAATGAAAAAATAGATAGACAACAAATAGCTTGGAAAGATGCAAACAAATCCAAGACAGAAAATATTGTAAACAATGACACTATCCATATCGTTTACTCTTTTATGAATCCCTTCGTCAACTGTACACACGACCATACTCCATATGAGCAACATATGAGACTACAATGCATCCTTGTATAGCATGATTTGTTTTTCAATTAAACATTTAAAAAACTCTTTTTGTATCAAATTCACTGGTAATATATTTTATTATATCCTGCATCAAAAATTGTTGGCTTTTGATTGGTTGAGAGCTCGTCACATGACAATAAATATTTGAACTATTTTTAGAAAGTACTATATGAGAGTACTATTTGGGTTTACTATTTGGGAGTTGAAAAAAATGTGAATTAAAAAAAAATTGACATTTTTTTTGTTCTAAATTTTTTTTCTTTCCCCAAAATGTTTTTTTTTTTTTTTTTTTTTTTAAATAAAATAAATTGTTGATGCAGGATATAAAACAAATATACCATGCCTCTATTCGAAGTACTGGTTAAAACTATGGGCCTCGGTGACTCCAAAAGTACCATTTGCTTCGGGGCTGTGCCCCTCAGCAAATAGTACTATTGGAGTCACCTCTTGCGCATAGTTTTAACCAGAACCTCTCAAGACAGTGTATATTTGTATACTATTTTTAACTACCAAGAAATCAAAGGAATTCAACTAAAAATAAAGAAAATATCATTATGAATATGTGGAATGTCGCAATCGATTTTTATCTCATTATCAATAATATGGAAGACATTTATAATCATTAATATTTGATTACTACTAATTCCTTCCACAAATGATTTTTAAAAATGCAGCATTTGTTGCCAGATAAAGAAAAAATCAACCTCTTATGAAACAAAATCATAACAAATGATATTTCTGAACTCAATGTATATTAAAATATATAATAACAGAAAACTGAAATGTAATCATATTTATTAGAACTTATTGATATACATCACACACCATTTATCTATTAGTACTGTAGATGTATATATTCTTAATCTTTGATATACAAATAGTAGAACATC
The DNA here is from genome assembly GCA_035222895.1 of Strongylocentrotus droebachiensis. Lineage (NCBI taxonomy): Eukaryota > Metazoa > Echinodermata > Echinoidea > Camarodonta > Strongylocentrotidae > Strongylocentrotus > Strongylocentrotus droebachiensis. The sequence continues at coordinate 82,388 of JAVYIG010005448.1, forward strand.
GCTTTCTAAGAAACATTCAGCATAATATTCACAATATCTATCATAAATAAAATCTCGCTGCACACATATTATTGAGTTGACAAACAAGTATTTTCAGCATTTCATCTACATTATTGCTGAAGTTTGACCCAAAGTGCATGTTATTTCATGAGTCACACACAAATAAGGCTGGAATGATGAGATGGTGAAAGACTTGTGAACTAGCAAATTAATCCAGGCAGTTAGGTGAATACTCGAGAATCTGAATGGTGGCATTTTATTTTATGATTGCAATCTCTCCAATCTCCCAACAAATACATTCTTTGGTAGAAGTTTGTATAACCTAATATATCCTTAACAACAACAATTTTTTTGGTAAGAAATCATTTTCAAGTAGTTGATCGTTGTATCTATTAAAATATTTCATCTTTATAAATTTGATTTATTTACAATCCTGAGATGTAAATTCTAACAATGGATAACCTGTGTCTACCCTAAAGTCTACATGCATGCTGTCTCTAAGGGAAGCACTGGGATAAATGTAACAGGTGCACTCGAAGTGGAAGGGGTTCTAACATAGGGGAGTGTATATAGCTGTTATATAACATTTGTTGCCGATATTTACACTGCAATTCACCGGAAATTATACATAGAATACCAAATGATCTCGACCATAAATCATTTGATATAAGAAGAGGGACATGAGACTATACATTCAACACGTTTCTTTTCAATTTCCTTTTTGTTACCAAAACTGTACATGAGCTGAAATCCTCACACCATCTTAAAAATGTCTTACCTACATGTACACAATAACAAGGCCATGACATCCGATAATACTAGCTGACTTTGGTCCAATCTTATTTCAACTTCTATCGAATAGTGATGTTGAATTTGCTGTTAGACAACTGTTCATATAGGCAAAGTAAATTTACATTTTGCATATCAACTGTCTACTTATAATGATAAGTACTAAATTTGCAATTTAACAATAATTATTTGAATAAAGCAAAGCAAGAAATCTATTAATGTTATATCAAATATGTAGAGCTTCAAATGCGTCATAATTGTAAGGAAGAGAAGTTCTGAAGGTTCAGAGATCACCCAGTATAAGAACTTAATGTTTGCAAACAATAAATTGAATCAATCTTTGAATGGATTTAAGGACGTGTATACATGCCCTAAGAACAGAAACTTGCTCTCATGCAAGCATTTATTTGTACTTTACTAGGTATTAACTGGAGAGAAGTTTCTAAATATGATGCATACACTTGACAAAACTATTTTATAGCTGGATTTGCATGCATTCAATTAAGTTTTAGACTTTAACATATAACTGCACATACAGTGTACATTATAGAGGGTCATTTTAATATAATATAACAATATTTGAGTTTGATATCCCCTCTGTCATACATAACAAATCTGAATACCTAATTCTCTGAAAATTCAACTAAGAAATAATATTTGGTCCAAAACATATGCTTGCAATAAATAAAAAAAAGTGCATTAAGTATGTATTTAAAATATATAACCTAGCTTCATATAGATGTACTTTGTACATGTTGAAGTGGTGCTTCCAGGCAGTAGTATTTGTACAACTGATAAGTATCGTTGATTAAATACGGCGATAACAGATTACTGTAATTCCCTAAATTTTAGCATGGCAATATTTACAGGCAGCTCATAAAATACAAGGTGAATAAAACACATTTTGGTAAAAAAGGAAATTGAGCGAATAGGAGAATAAGTACATATCACTTATTCAATCAGCAGCTAGGATGGATTTGTAAGTACACTCTATATTAAAATACATACAGTTAACAAGTACATTAGTCATACCTATACCAAATTACCAAATTTGTCATTTTATAATTATCTGAACAAATTGATTTGTCACAATGTTTATTGAGAATGTGACATATCAAAGCTAACATCTAAAAGTTTTCAGCAAAGGCCCCAATTCAAAGAATCCACCTCTCATTTTTGAGCTATGAAAAACACATCAAATTTACAAGGGTGATGAATAATTATTATACTCTGTATTATCTATAAACATACAATGCACTTTTTTTCAACAAACATGAATAAGAAATAGAATTCATCTGTCTTCGTCCTTTTTTTTATTTATATATATTTACATTATATGTAGAAAATATATTATTCTCTTAAAGTTAATTCATGACTAATGAGCTATAAATAATTTCTGCTCTCTAAAATATGAATTGAAGACAAATATTCAATAGCTTCCATGTCTATGAAATGCATAGATTGATACATGCCAATTTAGGCAAGAAATCAGTAAATATTTGCAAAAATCATTTTGAGAATAGTGCATGGTATTTTAGCATAGAATTATTATATAATAAGTAGATTTATCTATAAAACATTTAACATCGGTTCTATTTAACCATTTATACACAACAAATTTGATCAGGATCCATACCACAATATTTTATAAATATAAAAAGGCCGAATAATTTACATGCACATGCACCAACCAATACAACACATAGATCTTTTGACAATCAGTTACTTTTCCATTTCATACACATGAACTTCTTCAAAGCAATAAAGATATTCATGAAGAAGATAACAGAAAGCATGAAAAGAGATTCAAACCATAGCTCAAGGAAGGGTGAACAGCAATATTTCAGTATTCAAGCTATTTCAGTATTCAAGCTCTAACTTACCGGTATTCACGTTACCTCTATAATCTTAACTCCCCATTTCCTGGAGGTGAACGTTTGATATTAGTAGTAGCCTGTCATGATCTCTCTACACACTTGTTGTCTGATCTCTCTGAGTTTCCTCTTCTTGAGGCACGTCTCCTCGATGCAACAAAGGTACTTGTACATCTGGCTCATCATCACTGCAGCATAGAGAAAGAAAAGATATCTAGATCTGAATTATTAAGCCCACTTGACACTATTACTGATTATGATTTCTGATATGTCTACTGTAGTAATTTGTATTATCATGTTTCTATACCAAAGCTGAACACACTTTAAATTTATACTCCTTTTCAGTCTATCATTTTCTACATGTAGGATGTAGAAATTGAAAATAACACATGCCTATGACACAAAGCTATTTCTCAATAAAATTCATTTGATATATTTCTAGTTTTGGAAAGTGTGCAACACTCTCTAACAATAAATTCTCCCAGCTAATTTTTGAGTTTTCTAAACCGCTTTTCCATGAAGATAATAATACTAATAATAATAATTAAACATTTTTATATAGCGCATAACACATAGGCAAAATTGCATGTCTCTATGCACTTTAAGAAAAGAAAAGAAAATTGCACTTGGTTCATGATTCTGATTATTTATGTAATGGTGAAGAGATATGTTTCAGAGAATTGATAAAGGTTTTATAGGATCCTGTGCTTTTCAGACATAAAACAGTTTTTTTTCAAATCTTTCAACACTTAAGTATTGGAATTGTATATACATGTAGCGCCAATTCATTGCTTTGTGATGATTTACATTCACCTAAGATATAATTAAACCATAATAATATAGTTGGGAGAATTCAGGAATCGATCAGATAAGTTTTTCCCCATTTTTATCATTAATAATGGTCTGTTTTCACTCAAACTTTCAGATTATCATTGAAGTCATATACCTTAGCTCCATTTTCTCTCATCTGAACAACGTTCCCAAGTCCATTTAAAGTGTACCAATCACCAAAATATGTTTTACTCTTGCTGTTAGGGGTTCCACACTTCCATGCCGCTATACTACATTTAAAATAATAATGAGCTTCTTAATACCACTTATGCAAAGAGATAATTGCAGTTTCAATACACTCTCAGTAATCAGTAAAACGTCTTGTTGAGTAGACTAGTAGGCACACACGGAGGCACTAACATTATAAACGGTTCCGTGTCAGCTCTGCAAACTGGGTTTTGTATTATCCTTTATTTTCTTCATACTCCTTATATGTTTTCCTACAAGTATAGTATGCAAGGCAAATTATTTTGGGGGCTGAATATATATATATATTCTAGGCTTACACAATTTTTTTTTCTTCAGGTGAATATGGTACACTTTAAAATCTAACAGGCACAAATTCATAAACGTTCATTTTAATTTCATTTTAAAATATAAAATACTTTTCCTTACTAACTTTTGTTGTAACTTAATAACAGTCATCTTATGAGAAATTACAAAAAGCTGACATTCTCTTACCCATTTTCATTAGAATGATCTTCTTCCCCTTGACCTCCACCTCCTCCAGGTGGATTTTGAGGTGGATTTTGAGGTGGATTTGGCAGTTGACCTCTAGGTGGACATGCAGCACGACATGCAGCACGACATGCAGCACATGACCTACATATTTGTTCTGTAGAATTATGCCAATGTATACAGCGCATCCAAAAAGAAAAAAAATGAAACCCCAAATGAAAGGATTATTGTGAACAAACTATGAGCTGCATTAACATACTTCCTTGCTTTGCATGAAATAGAAGGAATATATGGTTTCAAATTATAAATTGATAACATCAATAAATACATGGTTCACTATAAAGCAGCATTGTATTGAAAATGTCATGTCAAAATCCATTTGTGCCAGATTTTGGTAAAATCATGGAAACGTTTAATAGGATCATACACGAACACAACAAAACATGACCTGAAGAAAACACAAACATTAGAACCAACTGACTTAATGTTTGTGCTTCTTTGTAATGCCATCAACATAAATAAACGTTAGTGGAGATATTGTGGATTGTGGGGGGAAAAATTGCATATTTTGCACTAAAATGGGTCTATGATTGTTATGGACAGTTGTTTTTCGTTTTTGAAAAAATAGCCAACATGTTTTTCGACATACTATTTTAAGGTAACCCAGCCAGAAAATTGAGCAGAGAGGTCCCCTTTTAACACGTTGATACTGAACAACCTTTTACAACATTCCATATCTCAAAAACCTGCTTGCCCAGCCTGGGTACAGTGATTTGGCAAGTTAAAGTGTCATGAATGTGTCCCTATTCATGTTGTAGTTCTACAATTACCAACACTTCATTTTGTGGGCCTTGATTTTTTTATAGAATTTATTTATTCACGGTAAAACTCACATCAGCCTAAAAAGATTGCTTTTATAATTATGAATGGAAACACATTGATGAAATCTCAGAACCTGCAAACATTCACTGCTTTCCAAAATTGCCCTTCATGAAGCACTAACCGATATGCATCAAGAGTACATGTATATTGATTACCATGATATAAAGAAAATGTATGTTTTAGAGGTCATAATTCTTTATTTGCAATGCCATGTTTGCAAAGTAATTTCAAGTGATTGGATTGCTCTGATTTGTGTAAAGTAATGCGCAAAGTACAATGTACATCTACAAGTACATAATTATATAGGCTTATATGTCACAGGTACTTTGGTAAACACTACCCAAGGAAAGACTCGTTCTATCTAATCAATAGTTTGATTGTCTTGATTCAGTTTAACCCTTTCAGGGTTGAAGACAAAGTTTGAAATCATATTTTAAGAAAATATAAAACAAATTGGGGTGGGGGCAAAGAAAAGCTTGTCTTTTTGCCTGGAATTGAAAACACATTCATCCTCACTGTCATTATGAAGTTTGATGTGAAGTTACAATCTTTACACTTTTATGAAACAGGAGGATATGGTATAATACTACTACTACTACTACTACTACTACTGCTGCTGCTGCTACTGCTGCTGCTGCTACTGCTTCTACTTCTACTTTTACTACTTCTAATATTAATAGTATTACTACTAATTATGATTAATAGATTTGTATAGCACATTTTCCAGAGGGAGGATACTAGGATTATCCTTTAGTCTAAGGACAAATTAAGAATTGTAGTGGTATGTTTTGAGATGTTTTTTGAAGAAGTCAAATTAAAAACAGAAATTTTTTCTCAGAATTGCTGGGAGTTTCTGTTCCATAGGTATGATTAAAAAGTCTGCTTTATACAGTGCGTCCCAGAAAAAACGAAACCGAGAAGTATCGATGTTTTATCATAACTTAATCACAACCATAATTAATGAATGATACATATTTGGAAAGCTTAGAGTCTCCTCTTTCAGTTGATGCTACTCACGTGATGCATATTTCACGCATGAGTGATTAAAAGCAATTTGAAGGAAGGAAACCAAAAAGACATTTGGCGGGCGGTATCTGAATTTCGAAGAAAAATTCACATTTCTAGAAAGTTGAGTTTCTGCTCTTTCATATGATACCTCAATCAAGAAAAATGAGCCAGGAATAACAAAGTTCTGTTTGTTTAAAGTAGCCCTTACATTTTCATAATTTTAACAAACGAATTCGTTTTCACTGGGTGCCTGTCGTAGCAAAAAGCAGATTTGACAAAAGACTTAACTCCGTTTCGTTGACAATCAGCCATGCATGAAGACACTCGTCTACGGCTGATTGTCAACGAAACGGAGTTAAGTCTTTTGTCAAATCTGCTTTTTGCTACGACAGGCACCCAGTGAAAACGAATTCGTTTAATAAAATTATGGAAATACAAACACTATTTTAAACAAACAGAACTTTGTCATTGCTGGCTCATTTTTCCTGATTGAGGTGTCATATGAAAGGGCAGAAACTCAACTTTCTAGAAATGTGAATTTTTCTTCGAAATTCAGATACCGCCCGCCAAATGTCTTTTTGGTTTCCTTCCTTCAAATTGCTTTTAATCACTCATGCGTAAAATATGCATCACGTGAGTAGCATCAACTGAAAGAAGAGACTCTAAGCTTTCCAAATATGTATCATTCATTAATTATGGTTATGATTAAGTTATGATAGAACATCGATACTTCTCGGTTTCGTTTTTTCTGGGACGCACTGTATAATCTATGATCAATATTTGCAGACTCGTTAAGAGTGAAAGATAACAGTATCTATAGTCTGCACATGTATCCTGGTATGTAAAAGGTATTATTACAATCAACTATAAAGGTGATGACGATGATAAATGGCAAGACTTGTCAACAGCAGTAGTAAACCATGTTCTTATCTTCTGAAATGTTTATTCAAAATGCGAATGAGATCTGGAGTTTTTTGGTGGTGGAGCTTTGCAAGCTTGAAAAACAAATATTTAAAAAAATATTTAAAAATCTATGAAACAAAGACAGAAGTTTACATATCAAAATATGAGATGTATGCAGGACTGCACACCAACAGGAATACACTTGTATTTCGATGTCATGGGCCCTTTAACCACGTAATCACTTTACAATCTTACCTCTTTTGCAGATGTAAATAAAAAGCAGTAAAATCACGACAAGCGAGAGAATGAATAAGACCATAAACGCATAGTAACGATCTTTGTATGGCTCCTCAAATGTACTCTCCTGTGGATCCCCTGGAATGGAAAATGTAACAAATTATGAACAAAATGGCCTTTTCTTTTGAGTAAAATTTCTATGCACACAATATTTGAATTAAATTCATTTCAGTTTATTGATAACAATCACTGTAATCCAGTCCAAAAACAAATGTTACATAATTTATTTACTTAGGGTACAATACATTGATCAAAATTGACAAGGAACAGAAATTAAAATTAGAAGTAAAGATTTTTAAAGAAGTATTTCAGTTCAAATTGATAATGAATAGAAATTATAAGTGAAAATATAACATTCAATACATACTATCTTGATTACGCTTAAAAGAACATACATTATTAAACTCAGATATCCACTGCATTTCACAAAGCTACCCGAGCCTCGTTCATTATCCGATTGTGACTAAACCTGCAGTTCATATATTCACTAATGCGCCCACAAACATGAATTATTAGTATGAAGTAGAATCCTACAGGAATGTTTTTCACTTAAAATGGATGAACTTTAGATTATATTCCCATTATGCCGAAAATCTTGTCAAACAATGTCACTTTTACAAGAAAAGGCGCAGATGTCATTTTTGTAACGAAAGATAGCATTTCAAGGCTTGTGAATAAAAGGTGCTAACATTAGGCAATTCTCACTATTTTTACTGGTTTTTAGAATGAATACAGCTCACTAAAATAGAGACAAGTATTTTGTGTTGGTTGCATACTTTGTTTAGTCAGAATTGCGCAGTTAGACACACTGCAGACAATGGCACTCTAGGCTCTAGCCATACTAGATAGACTTACTTGGAGTGTTAACTGTGGATTCTTCAGTATCTGTAGCTGGAACATGTGTAGTTGAAACCTGTGTAGTAGGGGTAGAAGTAGACTCTATCCATGGGCACTCAGTAGGAGCATGGGATGGCGGATCATTCGGTATTCTACAGACCGTATCGTTGGTAGGTTTGCAAGGGACCACTACAGTGTTATTCTTTATACCATCACATTCTGAGCAAGGTAGGCACTCACAGCAGTTATTCACATCAGGCATGAAATGAACATCGCGGCAGACTTGGCATCTAAGAGGTTTGCAGAATAAAGATGAAGTCGAATATGGAATAATAATAATAATAATAATAATAATAATAACAATAATAATAACTATTACTGCAATCGTATTGGAGCGATATGCATGAATTGACGACCTTGTTATCACGTGAAAGAAGAAAGGACATCTCTCTGACTATCTATGTAGAACATTTTGTTAGAAGTCTGTAGCATATAGGATAGTGGAGATAAGTGACCGAAAGAAGGGCCTCAAAAACGGCCCAAAACAGACAAGATGGCGCCTGGACTGTCACGCATGAGTGATTTCAGAAAGCGATGACTATGCCTACGCACGTCGCAAGGAATCGGGGTAGAGAAAGAGACCTATAAATAGGGCTCATAATCACTACGTACAAACCAAATAGAATGGGGAGTCGTGTAAAAGACATGTCATGACGCGAGCTGTGGCACAAATGGCCTACCATACTAAAACAATTATGCAGGGTATAGCATGACGTCTAAAATGGCCCCTTGACTTATTTTTAAAATGAGGCTTCGAAATGCCTTGCGTTTGGCCACCCTGAATATGAATTGCAAAATTTCTAGAAAAAAAAAGGTCGGATGGAGGGTGCAAAGCGTGCTGTAAAACGACAACATAGCCGATACGTGTTTGTTTGGGCGGGAACCAAGCGCCTTGAGCATCTCTTGGGGTGAATATGTGCGCATTATAAATGTTGTTATTATTATTATTATTATTATTATTAATATGTATATAGCGTCCCTTGTTCAAATACAATTTACTCAAAATGTCCGGTGTGCACATAACTATATCGTCTTTGGTATCATTTGAAAGGCATATCACTGCAAAACGTACTACATGTACAAGCACGTAATGTGTACATAGTACACTGTTGGTCGTAATGGTGGAATAATTATTTTGTTTACCCCAATTTATTGAATGATTTTGACAATGATTTATTCCTAATAGATCTAGATAATAGTATACATTCTCAGATTTTATTAAATGACAATTGGGGAGTGTTTGTTTTGCGTGACTGCTAAAGCATGTGTATGCTACTATGCTAATCAACTAGGGGACCTACGTCATTAAGTCATAACTGATAGTAATGGGGATTAATGCCTCATAAAAGGGCACTAGAGCACATCGACACGGTTTTGATCCTGGGGGCTCACAGTAACAAGGCCATTGCTAAGCCAATGAACAATGACTGTATGTGTATATTAATCAATTTCACCATACTTGGCAGACAGCTGTGAGGGTGTTAGGACACATGCACTTCCTCATTAAGTTGCATTGATCTGGGTATTAGGTTCGTGATTTTAGAGCAATTTAAATTGTTCTCCGAATTGTCTTGAAAAATGCGATTTTTGAGAGCAATTTTCACAAACTCGGTCAGCGGTGGGGTATATATTTTCTCATTTTGCTGAAAAGAGCATATCTTGAAGTATCTAAATGTAAAAAAAGGGTAGGGATTGGCCGAGCATGATGGATCTACGGGCACATTTTCAGAATTTTAAAGAACTATTTACATCATGCGCAGCCTAACTATTGGAGCGTGAAATTGAATTGGGGTGTGTCCAATAGTAGGGTTTAAGTACTGTAAAATTTTGAGACAAAATAGAATTAGTATATTTCTCTTTACAGTATCATACCTATCTTTCGTCCTAAAGTAGCCTGGGCAGCATTTCCCATCTACACCACAATGTACTTCATTTTCTGATGTACAATGCTCTTGTAGAACTTCATCCGGACAAACGTACCGACACTGTTGAAAAATTACAATCATATTTCATAGAGTTATCATATTTTACAATATCTTGTAAAAGTTTAGTTAAACCTGACTTCAGAATACGGGCCAGGCGGTTTATAAAATCATACAAACACATTAATCTAACATACGATACAAGAAGATGACCATAAGATGTTTTTAATATAAACAGAGTATGGACGGTGCATGTACAGATATACGTTTGCTATTTTACTCAGAGAAGTTTAATATGGTAAAGTTCGTTTACTTTGATTCTTTTTAATGCTCACCGTAATGAAAAAAACCTATCTTTAGTATTGCCCTGAATATTTAATACCACCCACAACACATACACACCTGGTTACACAAGCTCGTTATCTTCACTCAGCAACCGACAACTGTAGACTTAAATTCCCAAATCACAATTCCAGACTCGCATCAACTAAATAATACTTTACAATGGCTCCATCAAAATGTGAAACCTCTAATTTTACATTAGAGAAAGTTACAGTGTATTTGTCTTGCTATCCTCGAGACACTATCTTCACATAGAAATGTAATTTACATGCAATTATGCTAGCGTCTGTTTTTTTTCTCTCTTCATTTCTAAGCATTATGGTTTAATCTTGTTTCTAGCACCCACTAAATAAACTCCTCAAGAAGGTTTTGGAGCTCAAAATGTATTTATTACATCTCTCTTGTGATGAGATGGTCATTGCTTTGTTAACTATCATCACAAAGTATGTTAATTTGTCCATTTTGCAGCCATGGAATGAGCAGTAAATCAGAATAATGGGCAGGCTCAAAAGTGAAAAGTTGCAAAATGCACTGATAAGCATTAGTATTGTTATGCAGTGCACTACACAGCAGCTTTTTTGTTGTTGATGTAATGCACATTCAATGACTGTGAAATCAAAACACATGAGGTATAAAGCACACTTTCTAATGATACTAAACAAAGCGAGGACAATGCCACAAGAGAGATATTATAAATCAAAATCGAGTTTCAAAAATGTATTGGAGGGTGTAATTGATTTCATGTTAATTATATTATTATTCATGCGGGTGTTACAGTTATATTTTTTTAGCATTTATATTTTATTTTCCTTATGAGGTTTTACATGTTACTTTCCATAACTCTATGATTTACAACTTATTTACATTTCAGCTCATGACCTCCAATTCCCTTCCCTACATTCACACATCACCCTCATTGCCACACCCTGTTTCTTCTCTTCCATTTCCACCTCTTATGCTACCATTTCACATGGTTCTATACAGTGTGAGTCCAAAAAAAGTTTACACCTAGAAAATTGCTAATTATTTTAAAAATCATCTATGAAAAGTAAATTATTATACATCTTTTGAAAGAGTGTTTTATCCCAAATCGTTTGGTATCATTTTTGTGTGGTATGTGTTCAAGCTTGGATGAACAGGAGGCATTGTTTGCGAGAGTGCAAAAATCGACTTGCGCCAAAGTTGTTTATGTGATGTTTGAATAAAACAATTGGGACTTGGATTTTAATTCAGTCTTTGCATATCCAAATAACATCCCTAGCAACATTAATCATGCCACACATATCAAATATCTAATATCAAATATCAACGAACATTTGTGCGCGTGTGTGTGTAACTTTGCTTCTGCAAAAAGCATATGCAATTCATTTCATTTGATACATTCAATGCATTCCCTCACTCCGCTAATCCCAACGCTAATCCCTACAGTAATACATACTGTAGGCATCACTTTGGCGCAAGTCGATTTTTGCACTCTCGCAAACAATTCCTCTTGTTCATCCAAGCGTAAACACATACCACACAAAAATGATACCAAATGATTTAGGATAAAACATTCTTTCATAAATGTGTAATAATTTACTGTTCAAAGAACATTTTAAAAATAATTAGCAATTTTCTAGGTATAAACTTTTTTTGACTCACACGGTATTGTTTGGTTCTCATTTATTTTCGGGATTCCTCACGATCACCCTTCTATACTGTCTATTGGTTCTTCCTTCTCCCTGGGTTCTTCTATTATATTGCACTATCACATTTGTTTATGTTTCTGTATCTTTTTCGTCTCTTTTAATTAAACTAAGCTGATTATTTCTGTAGAACAAGAGTTTATAAGATGATTTTAGCAGTATAAGAACAGAGTGTGAGAAAAGAAAATATTATAAGTTTATACTGGTGGCAGCGGCGGGATTTGAGCCCACGCCATTGAAATGACTGGTGTCTCTAACCAATCTGTAAGTCTACTCAAGCATCTTATTTTGCCCCATAGTCTGATATACAGAAATACTCACTGTTGTGAAATCATTATTGCAAGCATTCGTAGAATCAGTCGTAAATATGCCTATCAACACACCGATCTGTATGTGAAGGGAATTAGAGGGGGAAAATAAATGCAAATGGTTCGAATATCAATAAATGAATTTATATGTACTGTAAGCTTGGTAAATATTATAGACATATACATGTACATTGTATATCCCACTATACAACTGAAAAACCTTGATATCTACCAATAATGTTTACCTCTATTGACCCGTTTTTTCGGACTCCTCAGTTCTTAGAAAGATCATGGACCCTGTGGTAGGAACAATGGTAAGACAATGCCTTGTAATGCCCATCCATAGCCTATCAAAAACACCACTTCAATGGTTTCATTTGCGGATAAACTAAGTCAGGACCAGGATTCACACCTGCTGGGCCTATAAGTAAACTTGGTTTTTAATGTGTTACAGAGTGTTTTGTATTACCTTCGTTTCCTTTCCCCATTTTTCATTTCTGCTCCATGTTATCTCTTCAGCCTTCAGTTATCTTTCGTCCTTAAAAATTATAGCACTTAAATCTCAATCATTTTTTTAGCAAAGCATCATCATATGAGCTCAAGCTGATTTATAAGAGATAATGGTGGGTGTCCAAAGTCATTTCCCATATGTACACTGATACATAATCACAGAGCACTGTATGAACTAGTATGAAAAAAGTGTCATTAAATTTGTTTCTCATTGTTTTCCCTCCAATTCACATTTCCAACATGTAAATTGCTTATCCAAAAAATGTACCAAACTTTGGTATCTCCTAATTAAACATTCATAACCGATATGACTTCAACATTTATTTCATGATGAAGAGCAACTTGTTTTTTGTCCAATGATGCCCTATTCATAATATTTCTGTCACGGGTGACTGAGCACTAGAGTCTTTAAAAGTTTGGCCAAAATCGCTTTGTACCAAGTTTGGGCTAATGAACGAATGTGGGTCAGGCAATATGCATGTGCTTTTTTGGTCTTGAATAATTTTAAAGGTTAAATTGTGCCTCGTGCTTCATTATTTAAAATGACGCAATGTAAATGACGCAATGTATCTAGGCTTTCACAGAACCTTGTTTCAATCCCTAGGATAACCTTTAAATATTTTGAAGAGCTTACTAATTTTTTGTTTCATGATATTCTTCGAACGTGTCCGCTGCGCCATTTCACACGCGTAAGGATCGAGCATTAGGTGTTTAAATCAAATAGCAAATAAAAACTCAAAGGTTACTTAACCCAAATGCAAGAAAGAGCACATGTGATGATAAGTATTAGAGAAATTGACAGTAGACTTTCATAAAGAAGATGGCGTCCCAAATACATTTTATCTATGTTGTACCACTCAGTGAGAAGGGTTACCTGAAACAAGGGATGCGAATGAAATCAAGATTGTAATCATATCGAAGAGATTATCATACATTTTTGTTTGTAATAGGGATTTCCTTGAATTTATGTTGATATTAACACGAGGGCCCCGTCTTACAAAGAGTTGATATTGATCCGAATCAATATCAAGTCCCTAAATCAATCACACAAGTTTGCAGTCTCCTATCTCTTATGTACATAGTTGTGATTGATATCAATCACAAATAAGTTGCGATTGATATCAACTCTTTGTAATACACGGCCCTGTTATCTTGTTTGTGGGAGGAGATAACCCACATAATTTTTGTTTGACCCGAATTTCATTGCTTTAGCCCAAACTTGGTACAAGAGGATTTTAACAATATATATAAAAGCCTGCTGTTCAGGCGTCCGTGGGAGCACAATTAAATATATGGTATCATAAGTGCATCAGTTACCCTTTAACATGAAATATGATTCAAGGTCACACAGTTTATAACTCATTGATTAGAAGCTACCAAAGTTGGGCACACTTCTTTTTGTATACGCACTGTAAATGATTCACACGCTGTCTGCCTGTTCGATCATCAGCGAGAGATATCCTTCACACAATCAAAACAACACCACTTCACAATTAAAAAACAATCACATGTCACTTTTCACTGTTTTACTCACCAATGCAACCCGTGTAACGAAGTTTCTATCGAGTGGAGCCATTTTCTTCCTTCTTTTCTTTTGCCTAATGTAATTGACGCGCAAGTGCAACAGGTGTCAGGTCTTTCGTCCAACCCCAATGCCTACACGTTTGAAAATGGTAGTCAACATACGTAGACCTACCGGCAGCGCAGGGGTCCGCGCTCCGCGGCTTCTTGAAGATATGCGCCACGCCCACTTTCCAAAGTGAGGGATCCATAATGTGCACATTCACTCTGAAGCTGGTTCCTAATGTCCTTTGCAGACTACAAATAGGCATTTAATTATTGTCAAGTATATCTTTTGATTTCTATCAAAATAAAAACCCTCAAAGAATACATTTGTTTTTATTCGTGCAAATGAGATTTGTTTTCAGCACAGTACAATATAAATGATAAGAGTAATAATACAAATAATGAAAACGTAGTATAACCAGTGAGTTGTGAGTTTAAACATGATATGAAAACGCATGCTTTAATTGTAGAATGAATGATAAGAAACATATTAATGCAAAACGTATAATGGAAAAGACTCGATGAAACAAAATATACAGTTTGTGTGCGCGTGCGCGCGCGTGTGTGTGAGTATTTGTGTGCTCTATATTCTGTAGCATAGTTTTTTTTCCTTCCGCTTCCATCCCTTGTATATATATTACATTATTTTTCATTTACCTTGCCATATTGTTAATTGTATGTATTTTGTTGACTATAAGGCCCCACTCAAAAGCTTAGCTTCTACAGGGGTCCTAAAACCATTCATTTTATGATGTAATCAAGTTAATATAAATATGTTGATTAATGTACTATTACCAGTCTTGTTTTCGTGTAAAAGATTATATCATGTTTTGTGTGGTTTTGAATAAAATGAACTTGAACTTTGATTTGAGAACCAAAAAATCTTAATACAATTATATTAAATCTATAAACTTTGATGTAACTACTCACTGACGCAAACACGCATCACTTTTTTCTTTTCTTTTTTAAAGATATTTGTTATTATTTTCTCTCAAATCAAATACATATTGTACAAATCATTCTTAACAAAACTATAAACATTGTACATTGATATTTTGGATTAAACATAAATTGCAATAATAAAAAGAAATCAAAAGTACATTTTCATAAACTGTTTAGAAAACATTTGTATATTCAAGTAAACTTGAGATATTTGTTTTCATTTTGATACCCGTCAAATATACAGGCGCACGCACTCACACACACAAACATGCAACGCACACCCACACACACGCATGTACTCGATGAAGCATAGTACTCTTGTTTTTAAATGTATGTGTGTGGACACTAAAAATTAAAATTCAAGTTCCTAAACACGTCTTTAAATTATCAAGGAAGACAAAACACATTACAATGAGATACGCGTGTACCAGAAAGTAACAGAGAAAAAACGCTAACAAGGAAGGAGACTAGACAAAGACTTTACAGAACAATAATAACGGTAAACAAGAAGTGATAGAAGAAGAAAGGGAGTAGCGAATTAACAGTTAGGGGGTCTGTATACAGTGCGTCCAAAAAAAAACTATACACTTTTGAAATGGCTGCTGAATAAAAAAATATATGATTCTGGGGAAAAAGTTTTATATGTATGGAAAGCTCATAAACTCGACTTTCATATGACACCAACAAACCCGAAATTAATTCATGCTCGAGTGAGCACTGCTCACTTTTGTAAAAGGTATGAAAATTAGGTTGCGCAGGAATTGGCCATCCAATTTGTGAGAGGTAAATCCTTTGGAGCTTACGGAATTGAGGATGATATGACCAAGTTATGAATAATTCTCGCTACCCTAAATAGGTACGAAAATCTCGAAATTCGCGAGACGAGGTAATTTTCACTCTCTCGGGTCGTCACTACAACTTCCGGTATAGAGTCCCATCCCGCTGGCGCTAGCGCCTGTGTTCGCTGTGCAGAGTTTTCACGCACGCTAAAATCGATGCCAATCAGTGTAATTTGTACAGATTATAATATGCAATGGAAAGCTTCGGGCAGAATTAGTGACTTTAGCACAAAAGGCCGTTAAACTCTACCGTGAAAGAGAGGGTTGTGATCACGAACGCCTGCACAGGAAGCTGTAATGTCGAAAAGCTATCCCATAATGCAATGCGCGTTTTCAGGATTTTCCCCGGATCTCGGCAGAATCGCTATTTGGGGTAGCGAGAATTGTGATGAGTTTGGGTTTGCTGAGTGAAATTTGTGGTTTATGGGATTAACATGTTATGCATGAGTGAACAGGAATTGCATTTGTTATTACCGTATAGCAATGTAACTTTCCATGGTAGACTCAGTGGAGTGTTCATGGGAGTCAGGACAGGGTGATGGTACATGGTGCAGGGGAGGTAAAATATAGGGTAGGACTTTGTTGGGTAGATGCAATAAGAGTCAAGAGGACATGTATGCCCCTCCCCCTCTCTCTTTCTCTCTCTCTCTCTCCCTCTCTCTCTCACTCTCTCTCTCTGCCTGGGTGTGCTTGTGCATATCTTGACAATTCATTAGACAATCAACATTCAGCTATCAATCACTTAATCAACAATGTATCAGTCAATCGGCCAATCAATCAATCAATCAAGCATTCAATCACCATTCAGTATTTCGATCAATTTAATCATTCAATAAATCAATCATAATTAATCAATAACTCAGTCAATCACTCAATCTATCAACCAACTGCAACCAGTCATTTTAGCACTTGAGTTTTGCACAAGAAATACGGTACAGTTTAACACAAATTCACAAATTTGTAAAATGAACATGTCAGTCTTTCTTTTCAGTTGATTTTATTTTCAATTTTACAACTGTTTCATTCATCTTGTAAGGTAAAACAAAAGGGGAGAAAATATCTGAAAATGGAAACTAAAAATCAAAGTCTTCCAGTTTAATGGTCCACATGTCCACCTCCTCTTTCGATGCACAACCTTGCTCTCTTCAGCATGTCCCATACAGCTCTCCTGACCATTGGCCTGTCTCGCTTGAGGTCATCCATCCCGTGGGTGATTCTTCTCCTGATCTCGTCCAAGTTGGCTGGAGGGGTAGTGTACACCTTCGCCTTCAGATATCCCCACAAGAAGAAATCCAGGGGCGTAAGGTCAGGGGAACGCGGGGGGGGGGGGGGGGCATTCAACATCTCGATGCAAAGCAACAACCCGATCACCGAACAGCTGGGTGAGACGCTCTGTCACTGCTCTCGAACGATGACAAGGAGCTCCATCTTGTGCCCACCATACACGTTGAAAGTGACCGTTTCGACGACGGCGGTATCTTGGAATCCTGTCAATGGCAGGGACAATTTCCTCATCTATCATCTGGACATAGGAAGCTCCATTGACATTGTTGTCGAAGAAGACAGGTCCGATGATGTTTCCATTCCCTGTGAGGCCGGCCCAAACAGTCACCTTAAATCTGCTATTACTACGTTCGTAGTGAAACTCGTCGGGAGGGTGTCCCTGCTCTCGATATGCCCTCAGGTTGTGGGTATTCACTTGGGCATTCAAGGCGAAGCCAGACTCATCTCCAATGAGGAAGTCATCCAGGAAGCGGGCAGGTCTTTGAAGCAGCCACTGACAAAACCTTAAGCGACGCTGGTGATCACCATGAAGCAGTTCATGCCGCTTGATCATCTGATAGGCATGAAATGTCAGGTCTAGTCGAGTAATCCTGTTGAAGGTTGTGTGTGGAATCCCTATTCCATTACGGCGACTGCTAATTGTTCCATCCTGGTGATCTTGAAGAGCTTGGCGTACAGCTGCGATGTTGTCCGCTGATCTTCCAGTTCTCAGTTCTCCGCCCAGACCTTCCTTGATTCTGGTTATGATGACTGGGCCCTGTTTCCCGATTTTTCCTGATATTACAGTAGACTGTTGCGCGTGTTGGGCATCTTACATTCGGAAAGACTTGCCGGAACCTCCGAAGGACAGCAGTGGCACTGTTACTTTGAAGGTATTCTGTTACCATAAAAGCACGCTGCTGTGGTGAAAACTGAGGCCTCTCCATCTTTGGTTGTCAGTCCAAAATGAATGAGGACTGAGTAACAACTTACAGCTCTTAATTTATTCTTAATCCATTTATGTGTCATTTCCATGTTACACACTGTTACACACTTTTAGTTTTTTACATCTGTGACTTTGAATAAAAACCTTCACCCCACACTTCAATTATTGTAAGATTAGTTGAACATCTCATTGATTTACTTAATACCCAGGCAGGTAGGGATTATGTAAATTGAAAATTCAAATACGGTTTGTTGAAAAAAAGGAATGTCCAAGATGTCAGCTACTTATTCTTCAGGTATTAAATGGGTAACCAAAGGATTTACCTCTCACAAATTGGAAGGCTAATTCCTGCGCAACGTAATTTTCATACCCTTTACAAAAGTGAGCAGTGCTCACCCAAGCATGAATTATTTTCGGACTTTTTGGTGTCATATGAAAGCTGAGCTTATGAGCTTTCCATACATATGAAAAAATCCCCCCATAATTATATATTTTTTTATTCGGCAGCCATTTCAAAAGTGTATAATTTTTTTCGGGACACACTGTAGAGTACAAAAGTACAGCTGTTAGGTTAATTAATATATGTTTATATTATATGCACATAGGATGGAACAGAGAAAGATCGGTAATAGGCTGTTAGATAAATCAGCCAGATTTATTTTCATATTCTAAGATATAGACAATTTCTTTTAAAAGTAAAATCAACTTGGGTACAGAACTAGTCTTCGACTAGCCCTCTTTCTCTTGCTCTCGCTCATCCCCCCCCCCCCAAAAAAACTGCTTTCCTCTCTATCTCTTGCTCACACCCCATTTCTTTCCCTCTATCTCTCTCTCTCTATCAGTCACCCCCTAACTTCTTTCATCTATCTCTCGTTCTCTCTCTCTCTGCCCCGCCCCCTTCCCAACATTTTACCCCATCTCATATACAAAAAGACTTTTTATCATAACTTGGTATTCTAGACCAGTATGTTACAGAATCTCTCCCTCATGTTGCAAAGAATTCAGATCCATCAGATAGAAAATAAATTTGGAATTTTTACCAACAACAAAATATAAACATAATTGTAAAAGTTAATATTATTTTTTAAAGATAGACAACAAAGAATTTGGAAAGATGCAAGAATATACAAGACACAAAAGATTGTAAACAATGACACTATTCATATCGTTTACACTTTTATTAATTCTTGAGTCACCTGTAAACGCATGCATACTCCATATGCGGAATATATAAATTACAATTATTACTTTGATGTGACTATACACATACATTCTTGTACAGCATGATTTTTAAAAAATTAACATTTTAAAACTCTTTTGAATTTAATTCACTACATGGTGATAATACATTTTGCGAAACAACTAACACAGGTCCAATTAATAAAGAAAAGAAAGAAAAAAACATACACAAAAACAAAATCATGAACATGTTGAATGTCGCCATTTATCTGTATCTCCATATAAACCACAAGAAAGACATTTTTCGACAATAATGATAATTGAAAACTGAGAAGAAAAAAAAGTATTCATCAAAACTTTAACTTATTAATATACACCACACACCATTTATCCATCAGTACTGTACATGTATAAAAACAGTGTATTCTTTATCTTTGAGATATAAAAACTGGAAAAATTGCTTTTCAGACACTTTCAGCAAGTACTCACAATATCTATCTAAAATAAAATCTGACTCTTCACTGCACATATATTATTAAGTTGACAAACATTTATTTTCAGCATTTCATGTACATTATTGCTTAAGTTTGACCCAAATTGGCATATTATTCCACGAGTCACACACAAATAAGGATGGAATGATAAGACGGTGAAAGACTTTTGAGCTATCAAGTTAATCAAGGCAGTAATATGTGACTACTCCAGAACCTGAATGGTGTCATTTTATTTCACGATTGCAATCTCTCCAATCTCCCGAAAGATACATGTGTATATTCTGTGGTAGAAGTTTGTAACCTACCTCATATCTTTTACAACAACAATTTTTTTTGTTTAAAGAAGTCATATTTCAAGTAGTTGATCGTTGTTTCTGAATAGTTCATCTTTATGAATTTGATTTCCAGCAGAAAAATTGTTACTTTTTCTGACCACCACCACCACCACCAAAAAAAAACAAACATATCCTGAGTATATACTGAAGTTCACTAGTGGAACTGAGTAACAGTACCATGACTGCAACATCTATACTAGAACATTCAGGAAAGCCATTGATAGATTCTACTAATCACTGTCACGCCCTCTCTCAACCGAGCCTTCACATTATGTCAATATTTATCTCTAAATCAAGTATTTGTAAAATATGGATCAGCTGCTAATCAATATAGTCACACAGAAAATAGAAATAGGCACAAAGGTATTCTCAAGTCAAGCTTCAACAAATTGAAACTGAGTAGAAAAGTACAACCGTATTGCCATCATTTTTGTGTAATGATCGATGTGCATGATATGATGGCATGCCAATGGATTAAAAATAGCAATCTTAAAGGTCATATACAGTTTTTGTGAGCCTTCAAAAACTTTTAGTTCTTCTTCTTATCGAGTTGAATTTCTTTGATTTTAGATGAATAATAGCAAGATACTAGTAATACTGGGATGTTGTAAATCTCTTCTTCCTCAAGTGAAATCTTAAAATGGTAACCTGCACTACAAAGGTATAAAACTGAGAAATGTGCATATACCTTATAGTCTACATGCATGCTGTCTCTAAACGAAGTACTTGGATAAATGTAACAGGAGCTGTATATAGCTGTTATATTACATTTGTTGCAGATATTTACACTGCAATGTACCGGAAATCATAAAGGGAATACCATATGATCTTGACCATAAATCATTTGATATAAGAAGATCGAGGGACATGAGACTACAACGTTCAAAACGTTTCTTTTCAATTTCATTTTTTTTACCAAAACTGTACATGAGCTAAAACCTTCACATCATCTTAAAAATGTCATACCTACATGTGTACAATAACACGACCATGACATCCGATAATAATAGCTGACTTTGGTCCAATCTTATTTCAACTTCTATCAAATAGTGATGTTAAATTCACGGTTTGACAACTGTCCATATAGGCATAGTAAATATTCATTTTGCATATCAACTGTCTACTTATACTGATAAGTACTACATTTGCAATTTAACAATTAGTTGCAAAATCAAAGCAAGAAATCTATTAATGTTCTATCAAATATGTAGAGCTTCAGATGCATCATAATTTGTAAGGAAGAGAAGTTCTGGATTTTCAGAGATCACCCAGTATAAGAACTTAATGTTTGCAAAAAAGAAATTGAATCAATCTTTGAATGGACTTAAGGACGTGTATACATGTCCTAAGAACAGAAACTTGCTCTCATGCAAGCATTTCTTTGTACTTTACTAGGCATTAACTGGAGAGAACTTTGTACATGCAAATATGCATTGCACTTGACAATGCATATTGCTGGGTTTGCATGCATGCAAGTAAGTATTATACTTTAACATACAACTGCACATACAGTGTACATTATAGAGGGTCATTTTAATATAATATAACAATATTTGAGTTTGATATCCCCTCTGCCATACATAACAAATCTGAATACCTAATTCTCTGAAAATTCAACTAAGAAATAATATTTGGTCCAAAGCATATATTTGCAATAAAAAAAGGTGCATTAAGTATGTATTTAAGATATATAACATCGCTTCATAAAGATGTACTTTGTACATGTGAAGAGGTGCTTCCAGGCAGTAGTATTTGTACAACTGATAAGTATCGTTGATTAAATACAGCGATAACAGATTAATTCCCTATATTTCAGCACGGCAATATTTACAGGCAGCTTATAAAATACAAGGTGAATAAAACACATTTTGGCAAAAAGGAAATTGAGCTAATAAGAAAATAAGTACATATCACTTATTCATTCAGCATCTCGGATGGATTTGTAAGAATAATCTATATTAAAATACATAAACAGTTAAAAAGTACTTTATTCATACCTCCTATACCAAGTTTTGCAATTTCATAAGTATGTCAAAAATTGATTTGACAGATTAATGTTTCTTGAGAATATGATATATCCAAGCTTACATAAAAAAGAATTCATCTTTCACCTGTCATTTTTAGTTACAAAAAACAAAAACAAAAACCCCAAAATCACATTTATGGCAAGGAATATGAATAATTCAGTTTTTAAATGTATCTCATATTAAGTAAATATACTTACTGATACAGGTAACATTTTTTTAAACAAACAATCTGTAAAGAATTAGAATTCACCTGTCTTTGTATAAAATTGTTCGTTGGTAAGTACATCATACAAAAGACGTACTTTTCTCTTAAAAAGTTACTTCATGACTAATGACCTATCAATAATTTCTGTTCTCTAAAATATACATTAAAGACAAATATTCAATTCCTTCTATTATTGCATTTACTTTGTATTAAATATAAAATTTTAATTTACAGGAAGATATAGATTGATAGGCAATAATTCAGAAAATATTGGCAAAAATACTATGAAAATATTTCATGGAGTTTTAACATAGAATTTTAATATATTCCATTTATTGATCTATAAATCATTAAACAAGCAAAAAACTTTGATCAGGATCAGTTTGCACATTTCCCTTAAAAAGGCCAAATAATTTGTGCACATGCCTAAGTACAGGTACAAAATATAGATCTTTCAACAATCTGTTACAATTCCTCACCATACACATGGACTTCTTTCAAGTATAAAGATACTTTAATATGAAGAAGATTTCTTATTTTTAAAGCAAGAAGACAGATTAAAATCATAGCTCAAGGAAAGCAAACAGCAATATATCAGTATTCATTCTCTTTCTTACCGGTATTCACGATACCTCTTTTGAGCCACCAAGTTTATTCTAAACTCCCCACCACCTGGAAGTGACATTTTGAATTTAAAAGTAGCCTGATGCCTCGTTGTCTACTGAGCACCAACTTCATTCAAAGGAACCCGCTCATTAGGCCCATCTTGATCATCAGCTCTATTATTATCCCTGCGCAGAGAAAGAAAAGATAATTCCCATCTTATTCTTACATATTTTGAAGGAAGCATAATAACAAAACAAAAACAACAGGGAGGTATTGTATCAGAGTGGTTGATCACTTTATGAAAAGAGGCCATAGATTTAACCCCTCCCCCCCCCCCCCCAATGGCCAATGGCATTTGTGCCATTTAGAAAGTACCGTAAATAACGGTGTATTAACCGCACATTTTTGCCGCCGAAAAAAATTCAAAGTCGGGGGTGCGGTTTATACACGGTACACACACAAAAAAAAAAAAAAATAAATAAAAAAAAATAATTAAAGTTTTGATTTATGCCCCTCCACTTGGCGCTATGCCTGGCAATGTCTCCCAGCTCAGTAATCGGTGTGTTGACTTACCACTCGGAAACTAGAACAACACTCAGATTTGTCTGTCATCTTGGTTTAAAAGTAATCTTTCTGATAGATTTCAATATGTAGTTTATAATAATAATTCCTCCAATTTTTCTTCTATTACACGGCGTACCACAAGGTTCAATCCCAGGTCCTCTACTGTTTTTTAAGTTGGCAAAAAAAAAGTCGGCAAAAAAAAAAGTCAGCAAAAAAGGGCGAAAAAGGGGGGTGCGGTTAATACACAAGTTTTTTCGGGGGGTTGATTTTATACATTCTAGCCATACACAAACTATTTTTCAGGTGATTGCTACACTTTAAAAATGGGAAAGATACAAATTCATTAACGATTTGAAATTTTTAAATTTCCAGTATTTACACCTTGATAACTGCTTTTAACTGAATAACAGTCATTTTATGGAAATTACAAAGAGCCGACATGATCTCTTACCTGATATTACCATTTGCATCTCCTTCAGCTACAGCTTGACCTGCGGCTTGAACTCCAACTTGACCTGCGGCTTGACCTGGGATTAGCAACCAGTCTTGTTTGGTGAATGAAATGAAAATGAACAAGGAATATAGAGTGGTGAAGTGTGACGTCATTGGTTTTCGACATTCTGACATTATTTTTGATGCTCTTTTGGAAAATGAAGAAAAAAAAGAAAAAAAATCTAAAAAATAGATTTGTATGATATCATAGCTTTAGTACTCTATAAGAGGGGACCTCCCAAGATACGTCACAGAGTTGCCAATTTGTGTTTGATTGATCGCAACTTAAAAATCATAACTTTCTTATTTTCTAACTTCCACTGATCTACAGTTTCTCTCATTTTTCTGCTTCTATTAAAACAAAAGTAATATCGAGGGGGCGCTTTTCCATTAACCACGCAATCACTTTACAATCTTACCTCTTTTGCAGATGTAAATACAGAGGAGTACATTCACGACAAACGAGAAAATGAATAAGACCAATACCGCAAAGAAACCAGCTTTGTATGTCCCCTCAGATTTACTCTCCTGTGGAACCTCTGAAATGGAAAATGTAACAAATTATGAACAAAATGGCCTTTTTTTTAAAGTAACATTTCCATGCACACAATATTTGAATTAAATTAATTTCAGTTTGTTGATAAAAATCACTGTAATCCAGTCCAAAGACTGATACATAAAAAGTTTACACAGTTTATGTACTTGGAATACAATACATTCATCAAAATTGACAAGGAAACTAGAAATATCGCCATCTGTATTGCCGCGCAATGCGAATGTATCCCCCGGCAGCGGCAGCCATTTCGTATCACCTTTATGTTTGAAAGTGGGACAAAGATCCCCTTTCCCCTCCCTGAAACAAAATGATGATGTAGAGATTGCCACTAGTGGCTCAGACTATTGTGATACTAGGAGCAGCAGCATCAAAACAATATGTGTGTAGATTAGAGTATAATGCATCTCTATAGAAAATTTGAAAGAAATGTGGCAGTTAGAGCACACAAAAGACAGCCAACAAAAAATATGACCTTTGACCCTATAACAGACAGAACAAAGGTGGCAGCATCACCAAACACTAAGGATGTGTAGATTTTACTAAGACACACCTCCATACACAATTTGAAAGAAATCCGTCAAGAAATGGGGCAGTTAGAGCGCATAAAAGACATGACCTTTGACCATATAAAAGACAGAACTATGAGGGCAGCATCACCAAAAAGTAAGGATGTGTAGATTGTACCAATTAAGATACATCTCTAATTCTCTATACAAAATTTAAAAGAATTCATCAAGAAATGGGGTCTGCAGAGTGCACTCATGCCATCCTGCAAAATATGACCTTTTGACAGTATAAAACACGGGGCCCTGGTGGCAGCATCACCAAAAACTATAGATGCATAGATTTCACCAACATACACTTCCATGTACTCAATTTGAAAGAAATATGTTGAGAAAGAGTGCACACAAGATCAAAATATGACCTTTAACCCTATAAAATATGTAACACTGGAGGCAGCATCACCCAAATCTATAGGCCTGTAGATTATACCAAGATACACCTTCGTTTAAAATTTGCACAAAATTTCATGAGAAATGTGTATAGAGCGCACACAAACCATTCACAAAAATATGGCCTTTTACCCTATAGAAGACAGAACACTGGGGGCAGCAGCACCAAAAGTTACAGGTGTGTAGATTATACCAAGATACACCTTGATAACAAATTTGAAAGAAATCCATCAGGGAATGTGGCAGCGGCATACTACCGGGGGATACAATTAACATTAAAAATAAGGATTTTTAAAAAGCATTTCTGTTCAAATTGATAATGAACAGAAATTATTACAGTAAATACTTAATATTACATAACATACAATCAGATATCGATCCACTGCATTTCGCTAAGCTACATGTACCTGAACAGGATAAAGAACAAGACTTTTCAAGTTCATTATCCGATTGTGACTTAACCTGCAGTTAATATATTTACTATATTTAATGCGCTCACAAACATGAATTATTTGTATGAAGTAGAATCCTACAGGAAATATTTTTCACTTAAAATCAACGAATTTTAGATTATATTCCCATTATGCCGGAAAATCTTGTCAAACAATGTCACTTTTACAAGAAAAGGCGCAGATGTCATTTATTTAACGAAAGAAAGCATTTCAAGTCTTGTGAATAAAAAGTGCTAACATTAGGCAATTGTCACTATTTTTAATGGTTGTTGGAAATGAATACAGCTCACTAAAATAGAGACAAGTATTTTGTGTTGGTTGCATATAATTAGAACTACCAGTTAGACGTACATGCATGGACAAGGGCACTCTAGCCATATAATAAATAGACCTACTTGGAGTGTTAACACTGGCTGCTTCTGAAGTTGAAACCTGTGTACCGGTAGTCAGAACCTGTGTAGTAGGGGCAGAAGAAGTCTTTATCCATGGGCAAGCAGCATGTGCACGGGGTGTTCGATCTTCAGTTCCATAGCAGACTGTATCGGTGGTGATGCTGCAACGGGTCTTCATAGTGTCGTTCCGTGGACATTCTGCGCACAGTAGGCAACTACAGCCACAGTTGTTTACATCAGGCATGACATGAGCTCCAGGGCATTCTTGGCATCTGAGAGGTTTGTGGAATAAACATAAAAGTTGAATATGGAACAGTAATAATTAAAACTACTACTACTAATAATAATTAAACACTTTTGTAAAGCCCATAACACATAGGCATAACTGCAAGTCTCTATGCGTTTGAAGCATGCGAAAGAAACTTATATACAATTCTGTATGCTAACTTCGCCTCTTATTCCTGCACAGTAGCTTGTTTACCACATGTGCAATTTTGCATGAAACGAAAGGCACCAAAATTTAATGAGGGGATGATTGTTTTGTGCACCACAATGGCTTATCATAATTAATTACCTAATTTCAGCCTTCATTATATGGCAACTGTTTTAACACTGAGATTAATCTTGTACTTGCAATATGAGCCAGTTATTCTTGAAGCCTTTGGTAGATCTATATCTATCCCAAAATACAATGCGGCACTGGGAGATTATTTGTGTGACATACGATATTAATATTATTATCATTATTATTATCATCATCATCATCATCAATACTATCATTATTATTAATATCATTATTATTATTATTATTATTATTATTATTATTATTATTATCATCATTATAATTATTATTATTATTATAGTATTAATGACTGCTTTGAGAGAAATAGTTGTTTTTATACGCTCAAGGGAAGGTTAGAATTGTGCTATTACCCGAGGCATGCCGAGGGGAATAGCCCAATTGTAACCTTCCCGAGAGCATATAAAAACAACTATTTCTCGAATATTAAAGCAGTCATTAATACTTTTATATGCCAAAAAAAAATAGACTAAAAAATAAAAAAATAAAAAAAAAATTTATTTTTGTCGAAGATGGGATTCGAACTCTTGCGTACAACAGGTGATGTATCGAGAACCAACGCCTTAAACCACTCGGCTATCGCGCACTGTTACCATGCTTGGCAGTTTTCTCCAATATATACATTAAAATGGATTGAAAACGGCTTCGCGTGAGGGATGCTTCGCAAAAGCTCCATTAAACGGACTCTTCTTTTACTTTTGCAATGCATATTGGCACGAACTTAGATCAAGATCTATCGGCAGATGTTGTTTTTTTGTTTTTGAGAGTTTATTTTCGTCTTCATGTCAACAATGCAAGATAAAATTGTCGGTAAGATCGATCGAGATTCAATTGTATTGAAATTACCGACCAGTTCTTCGCACACGTACGGTATCCTCAATCGCTCAGACCATTTTTTTAACAAGTAAACCTATATGGGGTAACCATTTTCCCAATAACCATGGTTATTGGGAAAATAGGTCTGTTTTTACAGGAACAGTTAAAGTTTATGAAAGCAATTTCGACCAATCAGATTGCTGGATTACTTAAGTGAGGTATCTAATTCCTTTTATTACATTTTACATGACCAATACAAAAAATCATGCTTCATAAATACCACATCCCGAGTTGAGTTGTACATAAAATCATTCCTACAACTTTGGGTCTACCAGAATGTCCACTTACGTTGACTTATTCGTCCTGAAGTGGCCTGGGCAGCAATACCCATCTTTCTCTTTTCCGGATGTGCAATGCTCCTGTATCACTTCAGCTGGACAATCAAACCGACACTGTTGAAGTATTTTAATGGGTTTACAAGGAAATAATTGTAAGAACATTTAGACATCACATACGATGCAATACAAGTATGGATGGTGCATGTACATTCAAAATATTTCATTATTTTACTCAGAGAAGTTTCAATAACACAAAGTATGTTTACGTAATGTCGTTCACTTTGATTTATACAATTTTTCACCATATTAAAAACAATACCTTTATTTTTACACTGAATATTTCAAGAACACCTCAACATATATACACCTATAGTTACACAAGCTTGTAATCTTTGCTCAACAACCAACAACTGTACACTCTCATCTACTAAAAAATATTTTACAATTGCTCCATCAAAATGTGGAACATCTCATTTTGCATTAGAGAAAGTTACAGTGAACTTGTCTTGTTATCCTCAAGAGATTATCTTTTCCTAGAAACAGTGATTTACATGTAATTATTTTAGCGTCTATGTATTCTTTCCTCACTTCGTTCTAAAGATTGTGTAAGCATTATGGCTTAATCTTGATTCCAGCACCCCCTAAATAAACGCTTTAAAAAAAGATTTAGTCCCATAATCTAGCTGTTACCGGGTATACAGAAATATACTCACTGCTAGGGTATCATCACTATTGCAAACGTTAGAAGGTTCAGTCTGAGCCATACAGCTTATAAATACACCTTTCAACACAATGACCTGTATGTGAAGGGGATTAGAGAGAAATAAAATGTGAATGCTTTGAATGTCAATTAAATGACTTTCTATGTATTGTAGCCTTGTGAATATTATAAACACATACCATTGTACATTGTATAGGCCTGCTATACAATTAAAAACCAATTGATATTTAACAATAATGTCAAATGCACTTCTGATGGGTGCCTCAAATAGAAATCCTACCTTGCTAGCAAACAACTCTTTAAGAAAGCAGAAAAATCAGAAAAGAATACTGGTGAAGATTTGAAAGAAATCAGACATAAAACAGGTTTTTCATTCTCACGATCAGTTAATTTATATTTTGTCTTCATTTTAGCTTCATTTTTCATCTCCCTCCGACCCCCCTCCTCCTTCCCAAGTTCCCATCCTTCCCTCCTTTCCTCTTTTTCACAACTGATCCTCTCTTGCTCGATCATCCTTCCTTCCATTCCAGATCTGCATGCATTTCTTGCACTTTTTAACCCTTTTGTCATGAGTTACAGACTACTTCCTTCCCCATTCTTCCTTTATGCTCCATCTTCTCCTTAGCCTTCAGTTATTGTTCGCCTAGCTTCCAAATTAGTGCTCTTAAATCTCAATCATTGATTAGCAAACCAATAGCTCCAGCTGATTTATATTAGAAGATAATGATAGGTTTCCAAAGTTATTTTCCCATAAGTACACTGACTGATACATAATCACAGAGCACCTGTATGAACAAGTGAGAAAAAGTGCAATTACACCCGTTTTTTCATTGTTCACCCCATCACCCCCGCTCAACCTGTCTTATTCCAACACGTACTGTATAGACATGTCGAGCGCGAGCGATCTTCTAGCAGTGATCATAATTTATCACCCCTGGCCTGGCCTGGCCTAGCCCGCCCTGCTCTCGGGCGGAGATTCGCACACTGTTTGCCTGTTCGACCGTCACCAAGAGATATCCCTCACAATCAAAACATCACCCAGGGATCCATTCCAACTCCATGCATGACCGCTTCACAATTTACAAACTATTAATGAAGTTTCACAAACTATCAAATGTAGTTTTACAGTTTTACTCACCAATGCCACCCGTTTTACATCGAAGGCGGCCATTTCGTGCAATTAATTTCTCTCGCCAAATGCCGACGTTCGCTCCTATGTGCTACATGTGTCCAGTGTCTGCCTACACGCACTGATATTGGTAGCCAACACAAGTTGAAGATGTACTGGTACCGCTCTAGCTAGCTCGCAGCTAGAGCGGTGCCATGCAGTACCACGCCCATGGTCTGCGATCCGCCTCGGCCACGCCCACTCATCTCTGAAGATGCGATCCTTCGCGTAATATCTTTTGCAGACTACAAAAATAATTGTCAAGTAGGCGTATGTTAATATATATTGTTATTTTCTTTGCCTTCATCGATTAGTCTGACCTACTATACCGATTAAAACGAAATATAGCAAGATCAAGATTAAGATCATAACAGGATCAAAATTAAATATTGTTCTCATTATACTTCAAGCGATAGCGGCAATATTTTAACGATTCACTGCCGCAGACAAATGTATTCTTCTGTTGTTAATACGGAATATGGAATGGTTTTTAAGTTTAAATATATATATATACTATATATAGGCATTATCTTTCTAAAGTTAGGCCAAACTGAGAGCTGGTAAAAAGAACTGTCGAAACAAAGTCACGGAACATTCCTCATTCATTCCATCAATTTTTTGTATACCTATTCATTGTCTCGTATAAAAATAGATTGGGAGTAGACACTGAAAAAGGAAATTGGACTGAAGTTTAGACTTTTTTTATTTTGGTATTATATCGTTGTTGGTTGTTATTATTTTCATGAATCGTAGGCCTATATATAATTATGAGACATCGCACGGTAATCCGGTGACCCGGGACAAAATGTCCAGTAAAGGGTACTTTTTGTGCGACAAAGTCCGGCCCGAGAATTGTAAAAAATGGGGTGTATTTGACTTTAAACCCGGAGATTTCTTTAAAAAGGGGGTGTTTTTTCGTTTTTTTTTCTCTCATCTCTTTGGACTCCTGAGAAATTACTCCGAATTTAGGGGGGTATATTAGGCATTTTCCCTGATTTAGGGGGGTCTCCAAGGCAGGAAAAGCCCGCGAAAAGCCCGCGAAAGGGGGGTTCGGAAATGTTGGCAGTCCTCAGATAGGGGGTGCTTTCAAAAAGAGGGAACGAGCATATGCGTACCCTAAATAACACTGAGTGGGGGGGGGCGGGGGTTTGAGGCGATGCGCTGGTGCCCTTTGGTAATTAAGGCACTAATCCTCATTATCAGGTCTCTCGGAGGGGGCCTTAAGTCGTCGGTCTTCTGGTTGCTTGATAACAAGCATTTATGCTTTCTTAGCAATTAGGTAAAAAAGAGGGTGCGGTGAAGGGAGATGGGAAAAGTCGGAAGCTCATTATACTAAGAGAAGCTTGAGTTCTACCAAAGGTGAAATATAATTAACGTGCTTTCTTATCCTCTAGCAGTGGCGTACGCAGGATTGTATCAAGGGGGGGGGGGTTAACATTTTTCAATCGGGCCGAAAATTTTGCAACGCCTCAGCCAGCCGCTGAATAAGAGGGGGGGGGGGGGGTGAGAGCACATTTTTTCCCCAATTTGTTTTGCAACGAGTCAGGGGGGCGGTTAGGTCACTTGTTTTGGGTCGCCCTTTTTCACAATTTTTTTTAAATTTTTAAATAATTTAAACAAAAAAATAGGGGGGTTTCATCAGAAATAACAAACATACAAAACATTGAGGGGGTTCAACCCCCCCCCCCCCCCGCTGCGTACGCGCCTGTCCTCTAGTATGTCAATATGGAAGAGTATTATAGTAGAGACAATAATAATATAAGTTAATTTATATAGCGCAGCTACTATAATTATGAACTCTATACTGCCCATGGCAACGCCCTTCTTCTGTGAGTAGCTACTCACAGAAGAAGGGCGTTGCCATGGGCACCAAGATGGGACCAGCTTATGCATGCCTCTTCGTTGGGCACATCGAGGAGCAAATGCTACAGAATTATCAACATCCTAAACCGGTTCTCCTGAAGCGTTACATCGACGATTACGTAGGCGTGTTCACGAGCACTAGAGACGAACTAGAGAGGTTCATCCAGTACGTGAATAGTTATCATCGATCACTGCGTTTCACTCATGACATCTCAGATGAGTCTATAACATTTCTCGATGTTACAGTCAGTGTGGAGGGTGACACTCTTGCGACTGATATTCACTACAAACCTACGGACTCGCATTCATATCTCAGGTTCGACTCTTGTCATCCCCCATCATGTAAGAAGGCCATCCCCTTTTCACAATTTCTGAGACTAAGACGAATTTGCAGCGACGACACTAATTTCAAGTCAAGAGCGAAGGAGATGAGAACTTTCTTCTCTGACAGAGGCTATCCCGACAAGATCGTCGAAGGGGGAATGATGAAGGCTAGCCGAATCACACAACATGACGCTCTGACTAAGAGACGTAAGAATTCTAATTCCCGCACCCCTCTTGTACTCACGTACAACCATACATCTCAGCGAATTGCTAAGGCCGTACGTGAAAACATCAACATCCTCCGGGCTGACGAGACGACTCTTAGTGTATTTGGGGCCAACCCATTCATCACGGCGTACCGGAGGGGGAAGAACATCAAAAACGAACTTGTCTGCTCAAGACTTCCCAGTCAGATACCCCACAGCATCACTAATCCTGGTACCACTCGGTGTAAGCGTCCTCGTTGCAAGACCTGCGCCCATGTCTCATCCCATGATGTGGTGGGCCCCAGAGGAACTTGGCATATCAGAGGAGAATTCACATGTACCACCACTAATGTCATTTACGGATTGACATGTACCCGCTGTTCCATGGTGTACATCGGGGAGACAAAGAGACGCCTAGCCGATAGAATCACGGAGCATCTGCGTTCCATACGCCTGAAGACAGCCGGACTACCTGTAGCTCACCACTTCAACATCGGAGATCACAATGCTGATGACCTTCAAGTATGTGTGCTGAAATCTTGCCGAGATGAGAAAGAAAGGAAGCTGATGGAGGAGAGGATAATCTTCAAACTTGGCACTCTCCACCCGGACGGGATGAACGCCACTTTCAGATCTTTCCCTAACTCACACTGAACTTTGTTGAACTTGAATATCTTTATTACGTCATAATGCTTTTTCAATTGCTTATTTTTCTTTCTGTGCGCCTCTTCTTTTCCTTTTGTTTTGCTTTCCGCGTATCTCCCCTGGAGATACGCTCTTCTAACGCTCCCTATATTTCTAATTTTCTCCTATTTTCTCACGTCACAATGGTCCAACTTTTGAGCTTTGTGACGTTTCTCTATCTCTTTTTCTCTTCTTTCGCGTACTCTCACGCGCCTTTGCATCTTGACTACCAAGCGTCGCCTATATTTTTGTTTTTGTATTTGTTGTTTATGCTTGAATCACTTCGATAAAGGGCTATGCCCGAAACGTCAGTGGAATATTCACTTCTCCGGTGTTTTTATTTATCTACCTTGTGTCCTATATATATATATATATATATATATATATATATCATATACAGTAGTTTAAAATCATTCAGCACCGTTGAGAAAAAAAACCTGCAATCACAATATCATCACTTCTTTCCTGATAAACACATTACAGGCCCTTTATTACAGGCAGTTGGTAACTTGTCCTTCTTTATCCAAAAGGAAAATAACGACGCTGCTATTAGGCTACTGTCACCATACTGTGTATTTAATTGGTCCATTATTGCCAATCAATTACCCACTGCAGCCTTATTGTGATTGATCGCTTCCGGTATATCGATGTTGTATCAACAAATGCTTCTGCGCACCTGCCGCGGTCGATGGGAAGTGGAAATCGACACTCTGGCCTACGTTTGCTTTGATTTACTGATCACCACTCGATCATGAGTTGAATGCACTGTTACAGTCAAGTCAAGACTACACGCTAGTGAAGGCTGTGCGTGTAGTCTTGACTTGAGTGGTTGGATTGCCCTTGTCAGCTATAGCTGTTTTTCCAAGGGGTCCGAGCCAAAAAAAAAAAAATAATAATAATAAATAAACATATGAACATAATTATGAACAAACATATATATATACTCAAAACAAGCAATCATACAATAGACATTATGTGCGCTCTATTTAAAGTAGCGGTTTTACAGCAAAACAAACTAACTAGAAAATGAACATGAAATAGTACAAACAAAATTATAAGAAAATATGAGAAAAAGGTGTGTGAGAGAGAAAAATGTATAAATAGTTATAAGTTGATAATTCTCCGTCACGGCGATATACACAACAATTACAATACAAATCTTTGAGAGTTCTCTTCTTCACTATAACCAATATCAATTTTATCTATCTGAAGAAATATAATAGAGAAGAAATGGAAGAGGTGAGAATGAGAAAGAGGAGAAAGGAAAGAGGTGAGAATGAGAGAGAGACAGGCGCGGATCCAGGGGGGGGGGGCGAGCGGGCCTTGCCCCCCCCCCCCTGCAAAAAAAAAAGAGGAAGAGAAGGAAAAGAAGGGAAAGGGAAAGAGGAGAGAAAGGAAAAGAAAGAAGAGGAAGAAGAAAAGAAAAGAAGGGGGATATCAGTTGCAATTTTCCCGCCAACAAGTTGTGGATCGGGGGGGGGGCAAAAGGTCCTTGCCCTCCTCCCCCCCCCCCCCCGCCCCCGCTAAAAAAAAAGAGAGAGAAGGAAGGAAAAGGGAAAGAGGAGAGCTAGAAGGGAACAAAAAAGGGGAGGAAGAAAAGAAAAGGGTGAAAAGAAGGGAAGATCAGTTGCGGTTAATCCCGCCAACAACGTATGGAACGGGGTGGGGCCGAAAGGCCCTTGCCTAAGGTAGGGGAGATCAGTTGCGATCTTCCCCGCCAACTTTTTTTTTTTGGGGGGGGGGGGGCTTGGGGGAAATACAATTCAAACATGGTCTATTTCTAATTCTATAACGGTGGTTTACACAAATTGCTAAAATGGCATAATTTTCCGATATTTTTCCTCACTTTTTAGTAAATTATACTTTTTTATGCGTTTGTTGGAAAATGACAAATTCCTAAATTTACAGCCAGACAAGAAATATTCTTCTTGATATGCCTACATGTCAGGGCCCGCGGAACAGCGGGGATCGGGAGCCCCCCCCCCCCCCCCCCCACTTCTTTTGAAAAAGTATATTATAGAGAAATAGAAAGAAAGAGAGCAACAAAGAAGAATAGTTAACTGCCAGTGTCACACAAAATTAAGGTATCAATAATATGCTCATCTGACCGTGATCAAATGCTTAAAACCCACCTGGATTCCGTCTAGGCCCTAAGGTGGGCCCTTAAATGCTCATCTGACGGTAATGTATTGCCTTAAACCCCAGGGCTTCCAGGGGCGGACAAGGTATACAAATATGTTCATCTGACCGCAGGCGTGTAGCCGGGGGGGGGGGGCGGTGGGAGCGGTCCCTAAAAATCGCCGGCCAAAAAACAAAAACAGAAAACAAAAAAAAAGAGATAAAAGGAAGAGGACATAGGAAGAAATAGGAGCAGACAAAGAACATTTTTGAAATTCAGACAAGGATTAAGAGTCGAGAACGGTACAATGGATCGTCTTCTTTCCAGGGGAAAATACACGGGGGCTCGGGGCGAATTAGCCCCCAAAATGCCCAATAGAGCCTCCGAAAGTCATAAAAGAGCCCCTAAATGTTGCATAGAGTTCAATGCAAAACAAATTAAAGAGTGTTATTTTCATGCAAGCAAGCTTGAAAAGTAGCCCCCGAAATTAATAAAGTAATTTTTTCCCTGCAAGTTATTTCTCTAATAATTTAATGAAACGTCAACGCTTCGCGTAAAAAGGGGGGGGGGGCTGAATTAAGACAAGGATTACGAATCGAGAATTGTAATACGAATCGTCTTCTATCTCTAATAATTTAATGAAATGTTAAAGCTTCCACGCTTCGTGCGGGAGGGGGGGGGGACCTGAATTCAGACGAGGATTAAGAGTCGAGAACGGTACAGCGAATCGTCTTCTTTCTCTAATAATTTAATTAAACGTTAAAGCTTTCTCGCTTCGCGCGGGAGGGGTAGGAACTGAATTCAGACGAGGATTCAGAGTCGAGATTTGTAATACAAATCGTCTTCTATCTCTAATGATTTAATGAAACGTAAAAGCTTCCGCGCTTCGCGTGGGAGGGGAGGGGGAAATTGCATTCAGACGAGGATGAAGAGTCAAGAACGGTATACAGCGAATCGTCTTCTTTCTCTCATGATTTAATGAAACGAAAAAAACGTGTAAAGGTTAAATTGTGCCTCGTGCTTCGATCAGTGCTTCACTATTTAAAATGACGCAATGTATCTAGGCCAGGGGCGGCCGAGCGACTTCCAAAGTGGGGGGAGGCACCAACAAAAAAGGGCACTTTCTGGAAAAAAAAGGGCACCTACAGTGGGAAATCTCAAAGCGAAAATATACAATTTTTTAGACATTGGTTTATACCCCTACATTGTGATTACATTATCAGGGATAATTTCAATATTTTTTTCTCTTCATACATCATACAAGATATCACTTAAGCATCATACTTTACAGTAGGGTGTGATGTCTGAATATGCATTTACGAGCGAGCGAAAGATCTTAAAAATCTTAAAGAGGAAAAAAGCCAATCGTGATGGGGTTATAAGCACATTCTCATAACGGAAGACTGAAAAAGACCTTTGATAAGTAACATAATTATATCATCTTTAAATGCGAGCGAGCGCAGCGAGCGAACTTTGGGGGAAATTGCTCTTAGTCGCTTTAAATAAGGGGCTCGTTTAATGATTACATGAAAAGGGGACAATTATTGAAAGGGATAAGACACTTATTAGAAAAGAAAAGGAGCACGTGTCAAAGTACAAAATATAATTATAAGAGGTAAAAATGAGGCATTTTTTTAACCTGAAAAGAGGCACTCACCAGTAATGAAAAAGAGGCGTTTACGAAAATGGGAAATAGGCATTTGTTGACGGAAAAGGGGCACCCATCAGATTTTGATAGGGGCATTTATAAGAGGTGAAAAGGGGATAGGTCCCGTATTAGAATGGGCATGTATCATTATTAAAAGGGGAATTATCAGAGTTGAAAAGGGGCACTGACCAGATATGAAAAGGGGCACTTATGAAAATGTAAAAGGGGGTACTTATAATAAAGGAAAATGTGCATTTGTTGAATGAAAAGGGGGCAACGTTCAGATTTTTAAAAGGGGCAGTTATGAGAAGGGGAAGGAGCTCTTTCTTTTTAATGGGGGCACTTATCATAAGGAAAAGGGGCACTTATTAGAAAGGGAAAGGGGTAGTTATGAGAAGGGGAAGGAGCTCTCTCTTTTTAATGGGGGCACTTATCATACGGAAAAGGGGCACTTATTAGAAAATAAGAGGGGCGCATGTTAAAATGAAAGGTGTGCTCATCCGAATTAAAAAAGGGGTAGTTATTAAAAGGAGAATGGGCATTTCTTACAAAGGAAAAAAGGGGAAATTGTCAAAGTAAAAGGAGCACCTCTCAGTTTTGAATAGGGCAATTATCAGAGGTGAAGGGGGCACTTATTAAAAGTGAAAAGGGGCACTTCTCGTACCTAAAAAGAGGCACTTACTAGAGATTAAAAAGGGCACTTATTCAAGATAATTTCAAGATTTATGAGAATGGAAAATAGACACTTATTGCAAACGAAAATGGGAACATATCGAAGGAAAAGGGGCACGTGTCAAAAATAAAAAGGGCACTCGTCAGAGGTGAAAAGGGGGAAGGGGCACTTTTACTAATAGGGGCACTTGTCAAAGTCAAAGGGGCACCTTTCCTATGTAAAAGGGGCACTTCTTACAAAATAAAAGGGGCACTTTTCCTATGTAAAAAGGGGCACTTTTCCTATGTAAAAAGGGGCACTTTTGGGGTATCCGAAAAAGTGGGGGGGGCACTATGCCCCCCTGCCCCCCGGGAGGGCCGCCTCTGATCTAGGCTTTCACAGAACCTTGTTTCAATCCCTGGGATAAACGTTTTGTTTCATGATATTCAGGTTCTCTCTGCTTGCGTGTCCGCTGCGCCATTTCACACGTACGCGTGAGGAGCATAAGGTGTTTATATCGAAAAGCGAATAAAAACTCAAAGGGTACTAAACCCAAATGCAAAAAAGAACACATGTGATGAGAAATATTAGAGAAATTGGCAGTAGATTTTCATAAAGAAGATGCGGCGTCCCAAATACATTCATCTATTTTGTACCACTCAGTGAGAAGGGTTACCTTAAACAAGGGATGCGAATGAAATCAAGATTGTAATCATCTTTCCGAAGAGAATATCATGCATATTTGTTTGTAATAGGGATTTCCTTGAATGTATGTTGATATTAACATGTGTTATCTTTAACTGCCTAATAGAATAAGGATATATTGACTGCTTTGAGAGGCATAGTGGTTTCTAAAGGGTCAAGGGAAACTCACAACCTGCTATGACCCCAAGGCGCTTGGAAGGGGGGGGGGGGGGGGTAACTTTGGATCGGTCCGCTAGCGCTCAGAGAAAATACGTATTGAAGAGATTAATGGAAGTTCAAGATTAAGGTCTCATCTTTCAAAAAAATGATATTTTATCAAAAGTTAGATGGTTCTTCGATAGCGGACTAGTCTTCCTGCAGACAGTCATTTTCCTAACTCTACGTGTAAAACATATGGAAAATTGGAAGGGGGGGGGGGTAACTTTGGATCGGTCCGCTAGCGCTCAGAGAAAATACGTATTAAAGAGATTAATGGAAGTTCAAGAACAAGGTCTGATCTTTCGAAAAAATGATATTTTATCAAAAGTTAGATGGTTCTTCGATAGCGGACTAGTCTTCCTGCAGACAGTCATTTTCCTAACTCTACGTGTACAACATATGGAAAATTGGAAGGGGGGGGGGTAACTTTGGATCGGTCCGCTAGGGCTCAGAGAAAATACGTATTAAAGAGATTAATGGAAGTTCAAGAACAAGGTCTGATCTTTCGATAAAATGATATTTTATCAAAAGTTAGATGGTTCTTCGATAGCGGACTAGTCTTCCTGCAGACAGTCATTTTCCTTACTCTACGTGTGCAACATATGGAAAATTGGAAGGGGGGGAGTAACTTTGGATCGGTCCGCTAGGACTCAGAGAAAATACGTATTAAAGAAATTAATGGAAGTTCAAGAACAAGGTCTGATCTTTCGAAAAAATGATATTTTATCAAAAGTTAGATGGTTCTTCGGTAGCGGACTAGTCTTCCTGCAGACAGTCATTTTCCTTACTCTACGTGTACAACATATGGAAAATTGGAAGGGGGGGGGGTAACTTTGGATCGGTCCGCTAGGGCTCAGAGAAAATACGTATTAAAGAAATTAATGGAAGTTCAAGAACAAGGTCTGATCTTTCGAAAAAATGATATTTTATCAAAAGTTAGATGGTCCTTCGATAGCGGACTAGTCTTCCTGCAGACAGTCATTTTCCTAACTCTACGTGTAAAACATATGAAAAATTGGAAGGGGGGGGGGTAACTTTGGATCGGTCCGCTAGCGCTCAGAGAAAATACGTATTGAAGAGATTAATGGAAGTTCAAGATTAAGGTCTCATCTTTCGAAAAAAATGATATTTTATCAAAAGTTAGATGGTTCTTCGATAGCGGACTAGTCTTCCTGCAGACAGTCATTTTCCTAACTCTACGTGTACAACATATGGAAAATTGGAAGGGGGGGGGGTAACTTTGGATCGGTCCGCTAGGGCTCAGAGAAAATACGTATTAAAGAGATTAATGGAAGTTCAAGAACAAGGTCTGATCTTTCGAAAAAATGATATTTTATCAAAAGTTAGATGGTTCTTCGATAGCGGACTAGTCTTCCTGCAGACAGTCATTTTCCTAACTCTACGTGTACAACATATGGAAAATTGGAAGGGGGGGGGGTAACTTTGGATCGGTCCGCTAGGGCTCAGAGAAAATACGTATTAAAGAGATTAATGGAAGTTCAAGAACAAGGTCTGATCTTTCGATAAAATGATATTTTATCAAAAGTTAGATGGTTCTTCGATAGCGGACTAGTCTTCCTGCAGACAGTCATTTTCCTTACTCTACGTGTACAACATATGGAAAATTGGAAGGGGGGAGTAACTTTGGATCGGTCCGCTAGGGCTCAGAGAAAATACGTATTAAAGAAATTAATGGAAGTTCAAGAACAAGGTCTGATCTTTCGAAAAAATGATATTTTATCAAAAGTTAGATGGTTCTTCGATAGCGGACTAGTCTTCCTGCAGACACTCATTTTCCTTACTCTACGTGTACAACATATGGAAAATTGGAAGGGGGGAGTAACTTTGGATCGGTCCGCTAGGGCTCAGAGAAAATACGTATTAAAGAAATTAATGGAAGTTCAAGAACAAGGTCTGATCTTTCGAAAAAATGATATTTTATCAAAAGTTAGATGGTTCTTCGATGGTGGACTAGTCTTCTTGCAGACGGTTATTTTCCTAACTATACGTGTACAACATATGGAAAATTGGAGGGGGGGGGATAACTTTGGATCGGTCCGCTAGCGCTCAGAGAAAATACCTATTTAAGAGATTAATGGAGGTTCAAGAACAAGGTCTGATCTTTCGAAAAAATGACATTTCATAAAAAGTTAGGTGGTTCTTCGCTAGTGGACTAGTCTTCTTGCAGACGGTCATTTTCCTAACTATATACGTATACAACAAATGGAAAATTGGAGGGGGGACTTTGGATCGGTCCGCTAGCGCTCAGAGAAAATACATATTGAAGAGATTAATGGAAGTTCAAGAACAAGGTCTGATCTTTCGAAAAAATGATATTTTATCAAAAGTTAGATGGTTCCTCGATAGCGGACTAGTCTTCCTGCAGACGGTCATTTTCCTAAGTCTACGTGTACAACCTATGGGACAATCGGAGGGGGGAGGGGGGTAACTTTGGATCGGTCCGCTAGTGCTCAGAGAAAATACCTATTATTTTAAGAGATTAATGGAGGTTCAAGAACAAGGTCTGATCTTTCGAAAAAATTATATTTTATAAAAAGTTAGATGGTTCTTCGATGGTGGACTAGTCTTCTTGCAGACGGTTATTTTCCTAACTATACGTGTACAACATATGGAAAATTGGAAGGGGGGAGTAACTTTGGATCGGTCCGCTAGGGCTCAGAGAAAATACGTATTAAAGAAATTAATGGAAGTTCAAGAACAAGGTCTGATCTTTCGAAAAAATGATATTTTATCAAAAGTTAGATGGTTCTTCGATGGTAGACTAGTCTTCTTGCAGACGGTTATTTTCCTAACTATACGTGTACAACATATGGAAAATTGGAGGGGGGGGATAACTTTGGATCGGTCCGCTAGCGCTCAGAGAAAATACCTATTTAAGAGATTAATGGAGGTTCAAGAACAAGGTCTGATCTTTCGAAAAAATGACATTTCATAAAAAGTTAGGTGGTTCTTCGCTAGTGGACTAGTCTTCTTGCAGACGGTCATTTTCCTAACTATACGTATACAACAAATGGAAAATTGGAGGGGGGGACTTTGGATCGGTCCGCTAGCGCTCAGAGAAAATACATATTGAAGAGATTAATGGAAGTTCAAGAACAAGGTCTGATCTTTCGAAAAAATGATATTTTATCAAAAGTTAGATGGTTCCTCGATAGCGGACTAGTCTTCCTGCAGACGGTCATTTTCCTAAGTCTACGTGTACAACCTATGGGACAATCGGAGGGGGGAGGGGGGTAACTTTGGATCGGTCCGCTAGTGCTCAGAGAAAATACCTATTTAAGAGATTAATGGAGGTTCAAGAACAAGGTCTGATCTTTCGAAAAAATTATATTTTATAAAAAGTTAGATGGTTCTTCGATGGTGGACTAGTCTTCTTGCAGACGGTTATTTTCCTAACTATACGTGTACAACATATGGAAAATTGGAGGGGGGGTAACTTTGGATCGGTCCGCTAGCGCTCAGAGAAAATACATATTGAAGAGATTAATGGAAGTTCAAGA
The DNA here is from genome assembly GCA_035222895.1 of Strongylocentrotus droebachiensis. Taxonomy (NCBI): domain Eukaryota; kingdom Metazoa; phylum Echinodermata; class Echinoidea; order Camarodonta; family Strongylocentrotidae; genus Strongylocentrotus; species Strongylocentrotus droebachiensis. Next base: position 124,671 of record JAVYIG010005448.1, read on the forward strand.
ACAAGGTCTGATCTTTCGAAAAAATTATATTTTATAAAAAGTTAGATGGTTCTTCGATGGTGGACTAGTCTTCTTGCAGACGGTTATTTTCCTAACTATACGTGTACAACATATGGAAAATTGGAGGGGGGGGGGGTAACTTTGGATCGGTCCGCTAGCGCTCAGAGAAAATACATATTGAAGAGATTAATGGAAGTTCAAGAACAAGGTCTGATCTTTCGAAAAAATGACATTTTATCAAAAGTTAGATGGTTCTTCGATAGCGGACTAGTCTTCCTGCAGACGGTCATTTTCCTAAGTCTACGTGTACAACCTATGTGACAATCGGAGGGGGGAGGGGGGTAACTTTGGATCGGTCCGCTAGTGCTCAGAGAAAATATCTATTTAAGAGATTAATGGAGGTTCAAGAACAAGGTCTGATCTTTCGAAAAAATGACATTTTATCAAAAGTTAGATGGTTCTTCGATAGCGGAATAGTCTTCTTGCAGACGGCCATTTTCTTTACTATACGTATACAACATATGGAAAATTGGAGGGGGGGGGGGTAACTTTGGATCGGTCCGCTAGTGTACAGAGAAAATACCTATTTAAGCGATTAATGAAAGTTCAAGAAGATGGTCTCATCTTTCGAAAAAATGACATTTTATCAAAAGTTAGATGGTTCCTCGATAGCGGACTAGTCTTCTTGCAGACGGTCATTTTCCTTACTATACGTATACAACATATGGAAAATTGGAGGGGGGGGGGGGTAACTTTGGATCGGTCCGCTAGTGTACAGAGAAAATACCTATTTAAGCGATTAATGGAAGTTCAAGAAGATGGTCTCATCTTTCGAAAAAATGACATTTTATCAAAAGTTAGATGGTTCTTCGATAGCGGACTAGTCTTCCTGCAGACGGTCATTTTCCTAACTCTACGTGTACAACCTATGGGACAATCGGAGGGGGGAGGGGGTAACTTTGGATCGGTCCGCTAGTGCTCAGAGAAAATACCTATTTAAGAGATTAATGGAAGTTCAAGAATAAGGTCTCATCTTTCGAAAAAATGACATTTTATCAAAAGTTAGATGGTTCCTCGATAGCGGACTAGTCTTCCTGCAGACGGTCATTTTCCTAACTCTACGTGTACAACCTATGGGACAATCGGAGGGGGGATGGGGGTAACTTTGGATCGGTCCGCTAGTGTACAGAGAAAATACCTATTTAAGCGATTAATGGAAGTTCAAGAAGATGGTCTCATCTTTCGAAAAAATGAAATTTTATCAAAAGTTAGGTGGTTCTTCGATAGTGGACCAGCCTTCTTGCAGACGGTCATTTTTCTAACTATACGTATACAACATATGGAAAATTGGAGGGGGGGGGGGGGTAACTTTGGATCGGTCCGCTAGCGCTCAGAGAAAAAACCTATTTAAGAGATTAATGGAGGTTCAAGAACAAGGTCTGATCTTTCGAAAAAATGACATTTTATAAAAAGTTAGGTGGTTCTTCGCTAGCGGACTAGTCTTCCTGCAGACGGTCATTTTCCTAAGTCTACGTGTACAACCTATGTGACAATCGGAGGGGGGAGGGGGGTAACTTTGGATCGGTCCGCTAGTGCTCAGAGAAAATATCTATTTAAGAGATTAATGGAGGTTCAAGAACAAGGTCTGATCTTTCGAAAAAATGACATTTTATCAAAAGTTAGATGGTTCTTCGATAGCGGAATAGTCTTCTTGCAGACGGCCATTTTCTTTACTATACGTATACAACATATGGAAAATTGGAGGGGGGGGGGGTAACTTTGGATCGGTCCGCTAGTGTACAGAGAAAATACCTATTTAAGCGATTAATGAAAGTTCAAGAAGATGGTCTCATCTTTCGAAAAAATGACATTTTATCAAAAGTTAGATGGTTCCTCGATAGCGGACTAGTCTTCTTGCAGACGGTCATTTTCCTTACTATACGTATACAACATATGGACAATTGGAGGGGGGGGGGTAACTTTGGATCGGTCCGCTAGTGTACAGAGAAAATACCTATTTAAGCGATTAATGGAAGTTCAAGAAGATGGTCTCATCTTTCGAAAAAATGACATTTTATCAAAAGTTAGATGGTTCTTCGATAGCGGACTAGTCTTCCTGCAGACGGTCATTTTCCTAACTCTACGTGTACAACCTATGGGACAATCGGAGGGGGGAGGGGGTAACTTTGGATCGGTCCGCTAGTGCTCAGAGAAAATACCTATTTAAGAGATTAATGGAAGTTCAAGAATAAGGTCTCATCTTTCGAAAAAATGACATTTTATCAAAAGTTAGATGGTTCCTCGATAGCGGACTAGTCTTCCTGCAGACGGTCATTTTCCTAACTCTACGTGTACAACCTATGGGACAATCGGAGGGGGGATGGGGGTAACTTTGGATCGGTCCGCTAGTGTACAGAGAAAATACCTATTTAAGCGATTAATGGAAGTTCAAGAAGATGGTCTCATCTTTCGAAAAAATGACATTTTATCAAAAGTTAGGTGGTTCTTCGATAGTGGACCAGCCTTCTTGCAGACGGTCATTTTTCTAACTATACGTATACAACATATGGAAAATTGGAGGGGGGGGGGGGGTAACTTTGGATCGGTCCGCTAGCGCTCAGAGAAAAAACCTATTTAAGAGATTAATGGAGGTTCAAGAACAAGGTCTGATCTTTCGAAAAAATGACATTTTATAAAAAGTTAGGTGGTTCTTCGCTAGTGGACTAGTCTTCTTGCAGACGGTCATTTTCCTAACTATACGTATACAACATATGGAAAATTGGAGGGGGGGGGGACTTTGGATCGGTCCGCTAGCGCTCAGAGAAAATACGTATTAAAGAGATTAATGGAAGTTCAAGAACAAGGTCTGATCTTTCGAAAAAATGATATTTTATCAAAAGTTAGATGGTTCTTCGATAGCGGACTAGTCTTCCTGCAGACAGTCATTTTCCTAACTCTACGTGTACAACATATGGAAAATTGGAAGGGGGGGGGGGTAACTTTGGATCGGTCCGCTAGGGCTCAGAGAAAATACGTATTAAAGAGATTAATGGAAGTTCAAGAACAAGGTCTGATCTTTCGATAAAATGATATTTTATCAAAAGTTAGATGGTTCTTCGATAGCGGACTAGCCTTCCTGCAGACAGTCATTTTCCTTACTCTACGTGTACAACATATGGAAAATTGGAAGGGGGGGAGTAACTTTGGATCGGTCCGCTAGGGCTCAGAGAAAATACGTATTAAAGAAATTAATGGAAGTTCAAGAACAAGGTCTGATCTTTCGAAAAAATGATATTTTATCAAAAGTTAGATGGTTCTTCGGTAGCGGACTAGTCTTCCTGCAGACAGTCATTTTCCTTACTCTACGTGTACAACATATGGAAAATTGGAAGGGGGGGGGGGGAGTAACTTTGGATCGGTCCGCTAGGGCTCAGAGAAAATACCTATTAAAGAAATTAATGGAAGTTCAAGAACAAGGTCTGATCTTTCGAAAAAATGATATTTTATCAAAAGTTAGATGGTCCTTCGATAGCGGACTAGTCTTCCTGCAGACAGTCATTTTCCTAACTCTACGTGTAAAACATATGAAAAATTGGAAGGGGGGGGGGTAACTTTGGATCGGTCCGCTAGCGCTCAGAGAAAATACGTATTGAAGAGATTAATGGAAGTTCAAGATTAAGGTCTCATCTTTCGAAAAAAATGATATTTTATCAAAAGTTAGATGGTTCTTCGATAGCGGACTAGTCTTCCTGCAGACACTCATTTTCCTTACTCTACGTGTACAACATATGGAAAATTGGAAGGGGGGAGTAACTTTGGATCGGTCCGCTAGGGCTCAGAGAAAATACGTATTAAAGAAATTAATGGAAGTTCAAGAACAAGGTCTGATCTTTCGAAAAAATGATATTTTATCAAAAGTTAGATGGTTCTTCGATGGTGGACTAGTCTTCTTGCAGACGGTTATTTTCCTAACTATACGTGTACAACATATGGAAAATTGGAGGGGGGGGGGGATAACTTTGGATCGGTCCGCTAGCGCTCAGAGAAAATACCTATTTAAGAGATTAATGGAGGTTCAAGAACAAGGTCTGATCTTTCGAAAAAATGACATTTCATAAAAAGTTAGGTGGTTCTTCGCTAGTGGACTAGTCTTCTTGCAGACGGTCATTTTCCTTACTATACGTATACAACAAATGGAAAATTGGAGGGGGGGACTTTGGATCGGTCCGCTAGCGCTCAGAGAAAATACATATTGAAGAGATTAATGGAAGTTCAAGAACAAGGTCTGATCTTTCGAAAAAATGATATTTTATCAAAAGTTAGATGGTTCCTCGATAGCGGACTAGTCTTCCTGCAGACGGTCATTTTCCTAAGTCTACGTGTACAACCTATGGGACAATCGGAGGGGGGAGGGGGGTAACTTTGGATCGGTCCGCTAGTGCTCAGAGAAAATACCTATTTAAGAGATTAATGGAGGTTCAAGAACAAGGTCTGATCTTTCGAAAAAATTATATTTTATAAAAAGTTAGATGGTTCTTCGATGGTGGACTAGTCTTCTTGCAGACGGTTATTTTCCTAACTATACGTGTACAACATATGGAAAATTGGAGGGGGGGGGTAACTTTGGATCGGTCCGCTAGCGCTCAGAGAAAATACATATTGAAGAGATTAATGGAAGTTCAAGAACAAGGTCTGATCTTTCGAAAAAATTATATTTTATAAAAAGTTAGATGGTTCTTCGATGGTGGACTAGTCTTCTTGCAGACGGTTATTTTCCTAACTATACGTGTACAACATATGGAAAATTGGAGGGGGGGGGGGTAACTTTGGATCGGTCCGCTAGCGCTCAGAGAAAATACATATTGAAGAGATTAATGGAAGTTCAAGAACAAGGTCTGATCTTTCGAAAAAATGACATTTTATCAAAAGTTAGATGGTTCTTCGATAGCGGACTAGTCTTCCTGCAGACGGTCATTTTCCTAAGTCTACGTGTACAACCTATGTGACAATCGGAGGGGGGAGGGGGGTAACTTTGGATCGGTCCGCTAGTGCTCAGAGAAAATACCTATTTAAGGGATTAATGGAGGTTCAAGAACAAGGTCTGATCTTTCGAAAAAATGACATTTTATCAAAAGTTAGATGGTTCTTCGATAGCGGAATAGTCTTCTTGCAGACGGCCATTTTCTTTACTATACGTATACAACATATGGAAAATTGGAGGGGGGGGGGGTAACTTTGGATCGGTCCGCTAGTGTACAGAGAAAATACCTATTTAAGCGATTAATGAAAGTTCAAGAAGATGGTCTCATCTTTCGAAAAAATGACATTTTATCAAAAGTTAGATGGTTCCTCGATAGCGGACTAGTCTTCTTGCAGACGGTCATTTTCCTTACTATACGTATACAACATATGGAAAATTGGAGGGGGGGGGGGTAACTTTGGATCGGTCCGCTAGTGTACAGAGAAAATACCTATTTAAGCGATTAATGGAAGTTCAAGAAGATGGTCTCATCTTTCGAAAAAATGACATTTTATCAAAAGTTAGATGGTTCTTCGATAGCGGACTAGTCTTCCTGCAGACGGTCATTTTCCTAACTCTACGTGTACAACCTATGGGACAATCGGAGGGGGGAGGGGGTAACTTTGGATCGGTCCGCTAGTGCTCAGAGAAAATACCTATTTAAGAGATTAATGGAAGTTCAAGAATAAAGTCTCATCTTTCGAAAAAATGACATTTTATCAAAAGTTAGATGGTTCCTCGATAGCGGACTAGTCTTCCTGCAGACGGTCATTTTCCTAACTCTACGTGTACAACCTATGGGACAATCGGAGGGGGGATGGGGGTAACTTTGGATCGGTCCGCTAGTGCTCAGAGAAAATACCTATTTAAGAGATTAATGGAGGTTCAAGAACAAGGTCTGATCTTTCGAAAAAATTATATTTTATAAAAAGTTAGATGGTTCTTCGATGGTGGACTAGTCTTCTTGCAGACGGTTATTTTCCTAACTATACGTGTACAACATATGGAAAATTGGAGGGGGGGGGGTAACTTTGGATCGGTCCGCTAGCGCTCAGAGAAAATACATATTGAAGAGATTAATGGAAGTTCAAGAACAAGGTCTGATCTTTCGAAAAAATGACATTTTATCAAAAGTTAGATGGTTCTTCGATAGCGGACTAGTCTTCCTGCAGACGGTCATTTTCCTAAGTCTACGTGTACAACCTATGTGACAATCGGAGGGGGGAGGGGGGTAACTTTGGATCGGTCCGCTAGTGCTCAGAGAAAATACCTATTTAAGGGATTAATGGAGGTTCAAGAACAAGGTCTGATCTTTCGAAAAAATGACATTTTATCAAAAGTTAGATGGTTCTTCGATAGCGGAATAGTCTTCTTGCAGACGGCCATTTTCTTTACTATACGTATACAACATATGGAAAATTGGAGGGGGGGGGGGGGGGTAACTTTGGATCGGTCCGCTAGTGTACAGAGAAAATACCTATTTAAGCGATTAATGAAAGTTCAAGAAGATGGTCTCATCTTTCGAAAAAATGACATTTTATCAAAAGTTAGATGGTTCCTCGATAGCGGACTAGTCTTCTTGCAGACGGTCATTTTCCTTACTATACGTATACAACATATGGAAAATTGGAGGGGGGGGGGGGGGGGTAACTTTGGATCGGTCCGCTAGTGTACAGAGAAAATACCTATTTAAGCGATTAATGGAAGTTCAAGAAGATGGTCTCATCTTTCGAAAAAATGACATTTTATCAAAAGTTAGATGGTTCTTCGATAGCGGACTAGTCTTCCTGCAGACGGTCATTTTCCTAACTCTACGTGTACAACCTATGGGACAATCGGAGGGGGGAGGGGGTAACTTTGGATCGGTCCGCTAGTGCTCAGAGAAAATACCTATTTAAGAGATTAATGGAAGTTCAAGAATAAGGTCTCATCTTTCGAAAAAATGACATTTTATCAAAAGTTAGATGGTTCCTCGATAGCGGACTAGTCTTCCTGCAGACGGTCATTTTCCTAACTCTACGTGTACAACCTATGGGACAATCGGAGGGGGGATGGGGGTAACTTTGGATCGGTCCGCTAGTGTACAGAGAAAATACCTATTTAAGCGATTAATGGAATTTCAAGAAGATGGTCTCATCTTTCGAAAAAATGACATTTTATCAAAAGTTAGGTGGTTCTTCGATAGTGGACCAGCCTTCTTGCAGACGGTCATTTTTCTAACTATACGTATACAACATATGGAAAATTGGAGGGGGGGGGGGTAACTTTGGATCGGTCCGCTAGCGCTCAGAGAAAATACCTATTTAAGAGATTAATGGAGGTTCAAGAACAAGGTCTGATCTTTCGAAAAAATGACATTTTATAAAAAGTTAGGTGGTTCTTCGCTAGTGGACTAGTCTTCTTGCAGACGGTCATTTTCCTAACTATACGTATACAACATATGGAAAATTGGAGGGGGGGACTTTGGATCGGTCCGCTAGCGCTCAGAGAAAATACATATTGAAGAGATTAATGGAAGTTCAAGAACAAGGTCTGATCTTTCGAAAAAATGACATTTTATCAAAAGTTAGATGGTTCTTCGATAGCGGACTAGTCTTCCTGCAGACGGTCATTTTCCTAAGTCTACGTGTACAACCTATGTGACAATCGGAGGGGGGAGGGGGGTAACTTTGGATCGGTCCGTTAGTGCTCAGAGAAAATACCTATTTAAGGGATTAATGGAGGTTCAAGAACAAGGTCTGATCTTTCGAAAAAATGACATTTTATCAAAAGTTAGATGGTTCTTCGATAGCGGAATAGTCTTCTTGCAGACGGCCATTTTCTTTACTATACGTATACAACATATGGAAAATTGGAGGGGGGGGGGGTAACTTTGGATCGGTCCGCTAGTGTACAGAGAAAATACCTATTTAAGCGATTAATGAAAGTTCAAGAAGATGGTCTCATCTTTCGAAAAAATGACATTTTATCAAAAGTTAGATGGTTCCTCGATAGCGGACTAGTCTTCTTGCAGACGGTCATTTTCCTTACTATACGTATACAACATATGGAAAATTGGAGGGGGGGGGGGTAACTTTGGATCGGTCCGCTAGTGTACAGAGAAAATACCTATTTAAGCGATTAATGGAAGTTCAAGAAGATGGTCTCATCTTTCGAAAAAATGACATTTTATCAAAAGTTAGATGGTTCTTCGATAGCGGACTAGTCTTCCTGCAGACGGTCATTTTCCTAACTCTACGTGTACAACCTATGGGACAATCGGAGGGGGGAGGGGGTAACTTTGGATCGGTCCGCTAGTGCTCAGAGAAAATACCTATTTAAGAGATTAATGGAAGTTCAAGAATAAGGTCTCATCTTTCGAAAAAATGACATTTTATCAAAAGTTAGATGGTTCCTCGATAGCGGACTAGTCTTCCTGCAGACGGTCATTTTCCTAACTCTACGTGTACAACCTATGGGACAATCGGAGGGGGGATGGGGGTAACTTTGGATCGGTCCGCTAGTGTACAGAGAAAATACCTATTTAAGCGATTAATGGAATTTCAAGAAGATGGTCTCATCTTTCGAAAAAATGACATTTTATCAAAAGTTAGGTGGTTCTTCGATAGTGGACCAGCCTTCTTGCAGACGGTCATTTTTCTAACTATACGTATACAACATATGGAAAATTGGAGGGGGGGGGGGTAACTTTGGATCGGTCCGCTAGCGCTCAGAGAAAATACCTATTTAAGAGATTAATGGAGGTTCAAGAACAAGGTCTGATCTTTCGAAAAAATGACATTTTATAAAAAGTTAGGTGGTTCTTCGCTAGTGGACTAGTCTTCTTGCAGACGGTCATTTTCCTAACTATACGTATACAACATATGGAAAATTGGAGGGGGGGACTTTGGATCGGTCCGCTAGCGCTCAGAGAAAATACATATTGAAGAGATTAATGGAAGTTCAAGAACAAGGTCTGATCTTTCGAAAAAATGACATTTTATCAAAAGTTAGATGGTTCTTCGATAGCGGACTAGTCTTCCTGCAGACGGTCATTTTCCTAAGTCTACGTGTACAACCTATGGGACAATCGGAGGGGGGGGGGGGGTAACTTTGGATCGGTCCGCTAGTGCTCAGAGAAAATACCTATTTAAGAGATTAATGGAGGTTCAAGAACAAGGTCTGATCTTTCGAAAAAATTATATTTTATAAAAAGTTAGATGGTTCTTCGATGGTGGACTAGTCTTCTTGCAGACGGTTATTTTCCTAACTATACGTGTACAACATTATGGAAAATTGGAGGGGGGGGGGGGGTAACTTTGGATCGGTCCGCTAGCGCTCAGAGAAAATACATATTGAAGAGATTAATGGAAGTTCAAGAACAAGGTCTGATCTTTCGAAAAAATGACATTTTATCAAAAGTTAGATGGTTCTTCGATAGCGGACTAGTCTTCCTGCAGACGGTCATTTTCCTAAGTCTACGTGTACAACCTATGTGACAATCGGAGGGGGGAGGGGGGTAACTTTGGATCGGTCCGCTAGTGCTCAGAGAAAATACCTATTTAAGAGATTAATGGAGGTTCAAGAACAAGGTCTGATCTTTCGAAAAAATGACATTTTATCAAAAGTTAGATGGTTCTTCGATAGCGGAATAGTCTTCTTGCAGACGGTCATTTTCTTTACTATACGTATACAACATATGGAAAATTGGAGGGGGGTGGTAACTTTGGATCGGTCCGCTAGTGTACAGAGAAAATACCTATTTAAGCGATTAATGAAAGTTCAAGAAGATGGTCTCATCTTTCGAAAAAATGACATTTTATCAAAAGTTAGATGGTTCCTCGATAGCGGACTAGTCTTCTTGCAGACGGTCATTTTCCTTACTATACGTATACAACATATGGAAAATTGGAGGGGGGGGGTAACTTTGGATCGGTCCGCTAGTGTACAGAGAAAATACCTATTTAAGCGATTAATGGAAGTTCAAGAAGATGGTCTCATCTTTCGAAAAAATGACATTTAATCAAAAGTTAGATGGTTCTTCGATAGCGGACTAGTCTTCCTGCAGACGGTCATTTTCCTAACTCTACGTGTACAACCTATGGGACAATCGGAGGGGGGAGGGGGTAACTTTGGATCGGTCCGCTAGTGCTCAGAGAAAATACATATTTAAGAGATTAATGGAAGTTCAAGAATAAGGTCTCATCTTTCGAAAAAATGACATTTTATCAAAAGTTAGATGGTTCCTCGATAGCGGACTAGTCTTCCTGCAGACGGTCATTTTCCTAACTCTACGTGTACAACCTATGGGACAATCGGATGGGGGAGGGGGTAACTTTGGATCGGTCCGCTAGTGCTCAGAGAAAATACCTATTTAAGAGATTAATGGAAGTTCAAGAACAAAGTCTGATCTTTCGAAAAAATAATATTTTATCAAAAGTTAGATGGTTCTTCGGTAGCGGACTAGTCTTCCTGCAGACGGTCATTTTCCTAACTCTACATGTACAACCTATGGGACAATCGGAGGGGTGGGGGGGTGAGGGGAGGGTTAACTTTCGATCGGTCCGCTAGAGCTCAGAGAAAATACGTATTAAAGAGATTAATGGAGGTTCAAAAACAAGGTTTAATCTTTCGAAAAAAACGAAAGAAGACTAGGCCGCTATGGTCGTAGCGATCTTACCTTTTAATGAAATATCAGTTTTCGATATAATATTATTTATTAATATTAGATTAGACCTTGAGCAGATTATAGACCCTCGATCCCCCTTCTCAAATAATTACCCTGTGTATTAAACATATGATGGGGGGGGGGGGGAACGACCGTCTGTAAAGAGAATAGCTCGCTATTGCTGTACAACTATTGCTGAACAATTTTGATGCTTGTTGATATCGGTTGTAATTCGAAAATGCTATCGCTCAAGAAAGCTATCTTGAAGGATCTGAATTGCTTAAAACTGGAGAGCATGCGGGAGCTCGCTCTCGGACCCCCAGCAGGGGTTATGCCTGTGATATACCCTCCAGGGGCTCTAAGGCAGGGCCCTGGACCCCACCCAAAGGGCTCGTGCTTAAGACAGCTATCTTGAAAGTTCTGAATCACTAAAACTCGAGAGCTTCTTGGCTCTCTGCTCCCTGGACCCCCGGAATGGGCTCTAGCTGCCCCTGCACCCATTACACCCGGAAAGAATAGCTCAGAGCGGAGCTTCTCAAAGGTCCGGACCGCAGGGTATGTCAGTCCGGACCGCCCGGGTGTCCCTGTTTTTTTTTTGTTTACCTTAAAAGAGAACCCACACAGGCCCTCTATCCTTTGATACAAAATGTGCAAATGGTGCCATATATTATGTAGCGTCAAAAATCGTCGCGCTGCACCCCTGCACACAGCTAAAATTAACATTTATCCCATATTATGTTCTGTAAACAATAGAGAATTGTCACTCCGCATATAATGTTAATTTGTATGAATTAATAAACCATTTGAGACATTGTTATGAAATTTCATGGACTTATTCTTTCAGTTTTAGTCAAAGAATTCTCATCATTCCATGGCCGAGATACAATCCCCTTGGATCAGATATAGACCTTAAAGTTTTAAACAAGGCTCATTTTCTTCAGTTTATAATTTCCAGTACTGTAAGTTTTAGGAGTAGATTGTCTGAACATGTTTGCATCATGGCGATGCTTTCGTCTTGCAATCACTCAATTTGTGCCAAAGTTTACTGGTTTAAGCAGCTTACATGCCGTAAACTAATGTAATTTTCCCTCTGGTATTAGCTACGTACATACCACTTTGACTTTCTTCACTCTTGAAGTATTTATAAAATCACAAACTTATGTGTATGAAAGCAATTGATTTTTTTTTAAATTAGCCCATTGTTTAGGACCTTTTTACAGAAATCACATTTTGACAGTTAATGAATAAGTTTAAGAACCACTGGCCTGGCTAAGAGTTTGTTTCGCTCTAGACGGCTATCTTGCAGGTTAATATTTGCTCGACCCCCGAGCGCGACCGG